>JAPMLY010001158.1:0-62179 GCA_026401115.1 Tetraselmis chui
CCCATTGCCTCCACACTCCGCGCCCATTTCACCAGACAAGACAACACCCTCCTCGCCTCCCTCCGAGACAAAGCCACACACATCACCGGACACTCACACATACTAACAAGCATAATGGGCCCACCGCCATCACCGCATTTAACTTCGGCTTTGTCCCCTCCACCACACCCATCCTACCCGAACCCGGACCCCCTCCATGGACGCACCCTCTTATCACATTTAATCACGACCCTATCCACCCCGACCTCGACATGCTCCCTACCGGTAAATTCACCATTCACGCGCACCCATCACTACACGACACAACTATACTCTGCACTCCCGACGGCCACGCGGTCACCACCCTTAACGGCCCCCGCGTCCGCCACCTATTTCAACTATTCCGCCCCGACCTCTCGCAGCACACGTTCGAAGAGGAGGTCTACCACCTCCTCACTCGTCTAGGCTCCCGCTCAGAAATCCACTCACCCACAGCTGCCACCACCACCCGTAATAGATGGGCCACTAGAGAGGACCTCCTCACAGCCCTCCGCCACTCATTCCACATCAAGACAAAACTACTAATCGTTATAGTCGTCGATAAAATGTCGGCTGCGCCGGCTCCAGCTCAACTTTCACAAAGTATGTACGCTTTGCCGCCGACGTCAGAGCGCTGAAGGCTTTCTCTTGATATATATTTCAATGGAACTGAAATATTAGGCCTTTCGCAAAGATGAATTCGAGGACGTATTGAATTATTACAGCAAAAAAAAAAATATCAAAAAACTTTAAACTAAGAAATCGCATGGATTGCTCTGCTATCAAAATAAATACTATTAAAATACTTAAACTAAGAAATCGCACGGATTGATCTGCTTTATATTAGTATTCTTTATTAACTAAACTAGTTCTTAGTTTAAAGTACTTTAATAGTTTTTATTTTGATAGCAGATCAATCCATGCGATTTCTACTCTGACCCCCTCAATAAATAACTCCACTCTCACACCTGCCTCTCACTATACCCCGAGGACATAGTCTTTTCATCTAGTGGCAGCAATGCCCCACACACGTGGCACGGCACCAACATCGCCAACCCATAATACGACCACAAATGCATGCGCCGCGCCATGGAACATGCAATCACAAGCGCACACCTCACAGCCTCTCACACATACAGCGCAACCATCCTCATACTCCCTCCATGGGAACACACACCATACCGCCACTCCAAATACATCAACTCCCCATACACCCACCACCTCTACACCCTTCCCAATGACGCAAACACCTTCCTACCCCCCCACAGAAACCACAGCCACATACCCAAGACACGGCTCCGGAAACTCTCCCTCTTCAGCGCCTACACAGGTATGACCGTCAAAATCCGGAAATGTTGCATCACCGGCGCCCTCTGGCGCCCATGCAACGCCCTCTCCCTTGCCAACATTGCCCTCCTTGCATCCCGCCTACAAACTCAGTTCATCACCATCACCTCCATCCCGGCCTCCATCCCCTTCATAGGCCCCTCGGACACACACCGCGCTTTGGGGGTCGAACTCAACACCTCTCTCACCTTCACCAAACAATGGCACGAACTAAGATGTACTACCGCGTCCCTCATTGTACCGCAATCGCCCCCAGCAAAACAGAACATGGGCACCGCTATGGACCCCTTCTCCATTCGTCGTGGACTCCAAACACCCCTAGTCCTCGCGGCCCCTCGGTCAACCACGGACCTTGGGTCGGCCCGACGACCTTCTATACCCGTATGATCGACTCATACCTTCTCAAAGGCGAGTATGTTGTAAGTAATACCGCATACGTATTAGTTGCAGATAGCTACTGTTAGCTACTCTAGATATGATTAGTACATGTCTAGATCGGACATACCGATAAACTGTTTGACTCGGTACAGAGCTGTCGCTAGGCTACAGCTTTCCCACTTCTGTTGTCCCGACACCACGCCTGTAGGCTGGTTGTCGCCTTAACTGTTCCGTTTGCGGGACTGTGACTGTAACTACATCCCCCCCTAACCGTGTTTGCACCGTGACCACCCGCACTCGTCCGGCCCTCCGCGTCCCATGGCCGGCCGCTCTCCCTTTCCCGGTGGACCACCTCCTCCCTTTCATGGCCGGCACTCTCCCCCACTCCAACATGGCGACCCCACCCCCCGGGGCCGTCGTCGCCCCACTATTGACCCGGTGGTCATCAACCGGGCGGCACACGAAGCCCCCGGCTTCGACAAGGACGCCCTCAACCGGTCCATGAAGATGTCGGTCCCCGTCATGTGCCCGACCACGGACTTTAAGCAATGGAAGAGGACCTTCCTTAATTTCCTCTCCATCAAGGCCGCATACCTCATTCCTCAGCTGGCCATCCGCGACTCCGGCGTCTGGCTCGACGAACAAGCGCAACACTACGCCTACACGCTGCTTCTCCATGCAGCCAGCGCGAATAAGCGCGCTGACCAAGCCATGAAATGCGTTTCTCCAGCACGCCCTGACTGCGCCGCTGCCGCGTGGGACATCCTTTGTGAACGCCTCGACTGTCGGTCTTTTGCTCGCTCCTTGTCCCTCTTGGACAACCTGACGGTCAGACAGCGCCCTGGTCAGTCACTCAGTGACTATGTCCACTACATGCGCCAGACCTTTGACGAGTACAACGACACATGCCAGTTGGCTGATGGCTCCGTTGCCATCCACCCCCACCACCTCGGTCTCCTCATGCTGCGCGGTATTTCCAGCAGCGGCCCACACGGTCAGGCGAAGCAATGCGTCATCAACGCCTTTGACACGGACTACATCATGTCGGCTGATGAAGTTATGGCCAGCATTCTCCACCTTGCGCACAACATGGAAGACGACCCTGCTCCGGACGCAACCGCTCCGGCCATATCACCTCCTCCCATCTCCGCGTTCGTCGCTGCGGGCCGCGGCTCGCACAGCGGTCGAGGCCCACCACACCGTAACCCTCGCGGCCATCGACCCAACAAGTGTGGCGTTTGTGGCAGCCTCCACCATCTCATGTCCGCGTGCACTGCCACGGATGACGCTATCCTTAAGTGGAATCTCGCCAAGCGTAGGCTGACAGTCCAGAAGTACGGCGCCGCCGACGGCACCCCCTCTGCTCACGCTGCGCTGCTGAGCGACGTCCCTGCCGACGACGCCCCCGCCGATGACACCGACTGCCTACCCACCCTCGCGGACTGCGCTGATGACTACGCTGACGACGAGGTGAGTGTCCCATTCAGCTCTGTGGCATTCTCCTCTTCCCTCGCCCCGGGTCGTAATCTGTCAAAGTTTTGGGTCGTTGATTCCGCCTGCTCGATTAACCTCACTGCGTTCCGAGATGACTTCGTGAAATTCACGCCCCCCTCCGCTCCCTCTCGCGTGGGCGGTGTCGGCGTTGACGTTAAGGGCAGTGGCTCAGTGCGAATTTCTGTCAGACTTGCCTCTGGCCAGCTCATTCACCGCACTGTGTATGCACTCTACACCCCTGACCTATCATCTCGTTCAGCACAGCGTATCGGCAGACTCCTTAGTGTCAGCTGGATGCAAACTCACAGCGGTTGTGAATTCATATTCCCCTCCAACTCTGACACTGGTTTGCTTTTGGTACCCACAGGCATGGGTGTGCTAGAACCGTCCGGAAACGGTCTCTACCTCCTTCCCCACCAGCCGGTCCTCCCTTCCAGCCCATCCGCACCGCCGGCACTTGACCCCTCACCTCAGGTTGCCCTTACTGCCCAGTGTGATCCCGTCCTGTGGCACCGTCGATATGGCCACCTCAACATGCAAAGCCTTCAGGCCCAACATACTCACGGTGTCCCGACTAGCCCTGTGTTAACTAGCGCTGTAACCAAAGTTTCGTGCGACTCTTGTCTCCTTCACAAAGCCACAGCTGCACCACGCAACACAGCCGCTTGCGCGAAGCCATCCCACCCCCTCCTCAACCTGTCCGCTGACCTCTGGGGCCCGGTCAATGTCCCCTCCCCACATGGCCTCCGTTACTGCTTGCTCGTCATCGACCACCACACCAACTACATGTGGGTGCGGTTCCTTAAGTCTAAAGACGACGCATGTTCGGAATTGGAAACCATCCTCTTGGACATCAAACACCTGCATGCCCGCCATCACTCCCAGACGGGCGCGTTCGCACCGGTCCTCAAATTTGACTCAGACTCTGTGTTTGAAGCTGCTGTCACTCGCCGGATGTGCGCACACCTCGGCGTCGGGGTACAGTTCTCTGCCCCATACGCCCACCACATGCTCGGCAAGGCCGAACGTCCCTGGCGCACCATCCGGGACAATGCATCGGCGATGCTCCACAACATGGCCGTTCCCAACTCCATGTGGTCGTGCGCTGTCAGCACTGTTGTGTACCTTCGCAACCGCACGTACAGTCGCTCGGTCGGACCTAATGGGGGCGTCCCCCTCACACTCCTTACGTCGTCAGTGCCCAACGCCTCCAAGTTCCGCGTCTTCGGCTGCGCCGTTTTCGCCAAGGTCCCCGACAAACAACGTCGGAAACTCAGTGAAAAAGCATTTCGCGGCGTCATGGTGGGCTATCCCCCTGACGCACCCGGGTATCGTGTCTACAATCCGGAAACGCGTCGCATCACCACTTCCGTACATGTTGTCTTTCAGGAAGACACCCCAGGCTTCGACACACAACCCTCCGTCGACTCGGCCATCACCGACTCTTCGGACGACGTCCCCGCAGACTCACCCCTATCCCACCCCATTGACCTCACATCACCCACACCCCTACCCCCCCCGCCAACCCCTCGCCATGCTCGGCTCCGCTCCCACCCCATTCGCTACGGCGATATGGTTGCCCACCTGTCCGACTACCCACCCACACTCGTAACGGCGTGTTGTGATCCTGAACAAGGAAAAGCTCAAGAGGACATCTTTGAGCACCCTCACGTCCCCGACCTTGTCACTGGTCCCCCACACACACCTGCCGGCACGTCCCCTACTGCCATCGCCCTCCTCTCCGCCCGAGAGTGTGTGGAACCAAAATCCTACCGAGCTGCGCTGGACAGCGCCCAAGCCCCCCAATGGCAAGCCGCTATGCAACAGGAGTATTCCTCCCTCATCAGCAACGGCACGTGGGACCTTGTGGACCTCCCCCCCGGCCGCATGGTCGTTAACAGCATGTGGATCTTTAAAGTCAAGTCGGATACAGCCGGCGACGTCTCCCGCTTCAAAGCGCGGTTCGTCGCCAAGGGGTGCAGTCAACGCGCTGGACTGGACTACACGGAGACCTTCTCCCCGGTCATCCGCATGGCCAGCCTGCGTCTCTTCCTAACCATTGCAGCCGCCCGCGACCTTGAACTCTGCCAGCTTGACATCGACACAGCGTTTCTCTACGCCCCCATCCGGGAGGATGTGTACATCCGCCAGCCCCTCGGCTTCACCGATGGAACGTCCAAGGTTTGTCACCTCAAGCGTTGCCTCTACGGCCTTAAGCAGTCCCCCCGCGAGTTCAACATGCTACTTCGTGCGTGGCTCGTCGACCATGGATGGCAACAATGCGTCTCCGACCCGTGCATCTACATCTATCGCGCCGGCCACGTCTTCGCCATGATCGCCCATGTACGTCGATGACATTCCCGCGGCCTGCAATGATGCCACCTGGCTCGCATCGTTCAAAGCCCAACTCGGAGCACGGTTCAAGATCAAGGACCTAGGCGACCTCTCCCAACTCCTCGGCATGCACATTACCCGCGATCGCTCCACGCGCACAATCTCGCTGGACCAGTCCAAGTACCTGCGCGACATCCTCGCCAAGTACGGCATGTCTGACTCTAAGCCGTCGTCCCTTCCGATGGACCCAGGCTTCCTCGCCGGCCTTGCACACTTGAACTCGCCTTCTCTCACAGGAGTGGCCAAGGACGTCTACCCAAGCCTCCTGGGCAGCCTCCAGTACGCCGCCGTTTGTACACGCCCCGATGTCTCCACGGCGTTGAGCATCCTCGGCTCTGCCCAAGCCTCGCCCACCGAGGCACACTTGCAAGCTCTGAAAAAGGTCCTCCGCTACCTCCATGGCACCATCAACATGCGCCTGACGTTGGGGGGGGGCCTGGACCACAGCCTCCAACTCACAGGCTTTGCCGACGCTGATTGGGCCAACGACAGCAGCACCCGCAAGTCTCGCTCCGGCTATCTCTTCACCCTCGGACGCGGGCCAATCAGTTACAAGTCCAAACAACAGACTTGTGTGGCTCAATCCACGTGTGAAGCCGAGTACTACTCTGCGGCTGACGCCACCAAGGAGGGACTCCACCTCCGACAACTCATGGGGGAAATCTTCGACTCCCCCATCACCGAAACCACCACCATCTGGGAGGACAACCAAAGCGCCATTGCATACTCCCAGAATGCCTTGGTCAGCGAGAAGACTAAACACATCGGCCTGAAGTGGCACTTCCTCAAAGACCACGTGGAGCAAGGGACCATCAAGTTGAGGTACCTCCCCACTGACGAGATGGTGGCTGACATGCTCACCAAACCCCTCCCAGGACATGCACTAGCACGACACCGAAGTGCGATCCTTGGAGGACAAGACCCAATGCAACGCTTCATCCCGTAGCTACCTTCTCAAAGGCGAGTATGTTGTAAGTAATACCGCATACGTACTAGTTGCAAATAGCTACTGTTAGCTACTCTAGATATGATTAGTACATGTCTAGATCGGACATACCGATAAACTATTTGACTCGGTACAGAGCTGTCGCTAGGCTACAGCTCTCCCACTTCTGTTGTCCCGACACCACGCATGTAGGCTGGTTGTCGCCTTAACTGTTCCGTTTGCGGGACTGTGATTGTAACTACGTTTGCGTACGTTATCTTCCACACTAACTGTGTTTGCATGGTTCAACAGAGTACTCCACCACCCCCTCCCACCTCGCTCGCTTCTGGATGCACGGTGTCTTTTTCCCGGAATCGACTCACTCCTCGAACTCGGTGCTCTCGGCATGCTCGGTTGCCCGCCGCTGGTATCTCGAAAGCTTTAACCAGCTCGACGACCTTACCACACGCGTCAAAAATATAATTGGCCGAGAACTCGTCCACCACTCGCGCTAGACAGCGAACGCCACCCGCACCCACCACCCGACAACACCATTGACCTACGACACCACCCCCCTGCCTGACGACCTCACTTCGGGCTTTCAAGAAATTCCTCTGGGTATCCCCACCTCCTGCGTCGCGGTTGGCCTCCTATAGTCCTATACCAACTCACTTCACGCTAGCGTGAACTCCGATCGGCCGGTCCGGCACCCTCCTTCGCCGCTTCCTCCCCCTCCATGCTGGCAAAATTCCGACAGCAGAAGGTCTAGTTCCTCCGAGTTGCATCGGCCCCTACATTCTTAGGCCGACGGGTAAAGATCCGATCCCCCCTCTTTACTGACATCACCGGCCAAGAAACCGTCGCCCTCCTACATGACATACTCACGTCCAACCTAGCGATCGCGCTCACACCCGCCGGACAAGCCCCCACGACCCCTCCCCCAAGCCGGATAGAGGACCTCCTTGAACCTGCCCAATTCATCCTCCAATTCGCGGACGCCCTCCAGCCCGTGGACATTCCCACCCCGATTGGGGGTGACCCCCCTCCCTCTGGGTAGGTATCCTCCACATGCCCAATAACCCCATCCATTCACAATCTTGCCCAGTTTCACTACACATATTTTCATATTCACTTCACGAACCTGTACCCCCCAACCACCATCTTCACACCATCACCATCACTCGGCCCCCCAGTCACTGGACACGTCCTAGGTACCTCATGGGCGGCCACTTGCCTCACTATAGTCCTCATCTTGTCCCGCCAATCCCTCTCCCTACCTTGCATCAATGCTAACGGCGCCATTTCATCCACACACAGGTTATATACCATGTTACACCAAACAACGAAAGAGTACACAACACATCACACCCCCTCACCATCCTCCCCACCCCACACCCCCTCGACCTCACGCATTACACAACCCTCCAAAAATTTCCCGATGGCTCATACTTCCGCTCCCACCCCTCCACCTCCCCTACCGTCACCACCAGCATCCAAATTTCCCTCAACACGGCAATGTAATGCATCCTCATCTCCACCAACGGCACAGTCACTATCCCCCTGAATCACACATTCATTCATCGAGTTTCACACACCCAGCCCACATGCACCCTCACCATCACCCCCCACCACTACTCCACCTTTGGTAGAGCCCGTCTCTCGGACCCTATCTTCACCACGACCCCCTCCCAACCACCTCTCACTCATACAAAAGACTACACCCTATACCGCAACCCCCCCGCCCTCCTCCTCCAATGGAACCGCCATCTCAATGACTGCAACGTCTCCGCCCAGTGGCCCCTCGAGACCTCCGACTTTCTCATGCATGCCGCCGACGATGACGCCCCCCTCGACCTCACCTCCCTTCCCGACATCCAGCTCTCTTCCACCACCCCCGCCCCAGTCCCTACCCAATCAAACACCCTCCACCACTTCCAAAATATCCACCCCGCCCCTCCCTCCTCCTTCCACGCCAACCCTTCCCGTACCTCAACCGCTTCCCCAACCACCCCCCACCCTAACACCACCCCTACCCTTTTCTCCACCATCACCGAAGACTCCTCCGACCCCATGGACTCCTCTTCCTCTCCCCTCCCTCACCACAACCCCAACCCACCCCACACCCCCTCCACCGCTCTCTCTACTCCTACACCCGTCCACTCCCTCCTTCCCCCGACCCTCCCACCCTCCTCTCCCCCACAACACTCCACCCCCCCCCCGCCCGACCACATGGAACCCCCCCCTACCCTCGACCCCCCACCGACCCCTCACTCAAGCCCACACCCCCGGCCGGTATCACCAAGCAAATCCGACCCTCCCGCAAGAAAACCTCTCCTTCCGCCCCCCCCCCGCGCTCCCTCGCACCTCTCTCTCACCCCCTTCCCAACCACACTGCCCTCCCCCCAATCCCCACGCACTCCCCTCCCTCGACCCCCCCCCCTTGCCCCCCCCCCCCCTTCCCTCCACCCCACCCCCCCCCCCCTCCTCCCAACCTCACACGACGGAGATAACTACACACTCGAGGACCTCGAGGACCCGCTGGATGACGACATAGGAGTGACCCGCACCCTCCCCTCCGCCCCGCCCCGCCCGCATCCAACGGCCCCTCCAGCCCCTACAGGTCACCCCCGGCCGACGAGGTCGACATCCATCATTAGTCCCCCACATGACGACCCGGAGGTTAGACCCTACGACCCCCCCAATACCCCTCAGCCCGATATCCGAAGCCACACAGTAAACACCTCATTTCAGACAGTTCTCCCGGCCCACTTTACCCCACACACTTGCAGCTTCAAATTACATAACTATCTTTTCGACCTCAATCTTGAACATGGCCTACCCACACCCATAGGCTACCTCGACTCCTTTGCGGTGCTCTCCTTCCCGTGGGGACGGTACCAAGACCTCTCCAACCTCTACTGCATTGTTAACTCATTAGCGAAACTCCACTCCACTTCCTCCGCCTCTTATACAGTCATCACTAATAACGAAGTTGATAGTTACCACTACAACTCGCAATACCCTTGCCAATGGACTAACCTCTCGAAGAGAGGCTTACCCCCCACCCGGGCATGCCCAACCACTCTCTACTCGTCCTCACATGGCAACACTCTCACTTCGGACTACTCCACCTAACCCACTCCTCCGCAACATGGATTGACTCCCTCCACCACCACCTCCCGACCTCCTCACTCGCTCTCTCGATCTTCTATCCTCCTAGAACTCGTCCCCCCCTGCCCGTCGGAGAACTCCGCTTACTTAACCCCCCTCGCCAGAATAACACGTCCCGTGCGTGGTAGTGTGGCACCCACATAATTTTACACACCTACTGCATCATAAGGCTAGGGATCAGCCATCGATGTTTTTTCGATGTTATTGTCATCAAGCAAATATTGCCATCAGATGGTGCCATCGATACGGACACATGTGTCATTGATGGCAACTCGATGACTCTTTATGAATATCGGGGATGGCAATGGTTATGTTTTTGGATATCGGGGATGACAATAATTCACTCGCTTGCAGTCGATGGAATGATGATGGCAGTCCTTGTGCTATCGATGGTGTGGTGATGGGTGAGGCCTTACCATTGATGGCCGCATGATAGTTATAGTTGACGAGCTCCATTTATATCGATAATTCCCGATATATATATTTCTTTAAAGTCAAATTCAGTACTTCAGCGCGTATACACAATATATGGGATATTGTCGTTCTAAATGTCAGGAATCATGACTGCTACGGGTACCATTTCTTTTTCCTATAGTACTTCTTGTAATCATTTTTACCATTACTTGTTTGTACTTGAACCTTCTTGAGTTTCAACTGATGCACGTAGTGTACTATATTTTTTATGTGCCTGTTCCGAATTATTTTGAAATTAAACGTATGCATGTAATTAAACCACTATTAACAATCAAGACTCATGTCAATAATTGTTAGATTTCATTGCGTCAATGTCATTTACAAGTTTTATCAGAATGCGTCATAAAATACTTCTTTAAGATTTATAAAACATTTCACATTTAAATCTAGTGTTCTCCAATAATTTCTCTCATTTATAGTTGAATTTCAACTACATGTGTTGAGTAGTTCATTTGATTTTTCAGAAATATGCGTTCTTATTCATTAAATTATATATCTGATTGCTGAAAAGGCACGTGTCTTTGCTACACTTCGCGCCATTTCTCTAGTACTTCACGCGCATTTTCTATTATTGACAACTGTGTGTGCGGCTGGGAAGCGACACTTGTCTCGAATGGGCGTCTGTTCATAGGCTCGTCAATCGTCATCTAGCAAGCTATCGTACCGTCCGACAGCTAATCAGTATTTGATTATTCGGATTCCCGCACACCTGGCGGTATTTCTCGATGCTCATGCTGCCAACAAGGCAACATGCAATCTTTGATACTACAGAAGCATCGAGGCATGGATCAATAATTCAATATACATTGATTCAAAGTACGGGGGGATCGTAGGCTACACCCACTCCAGTCACGTAGTCACCGTCTTTTCCTCGGCTCGCGGCATGTATTTAATGATATGGATAGCGACCACAAACCATTCAGACACTTCAAAATTTCCGGACAGCTTTTCGCGACTGCGAGGTTTTGCGCTTTGATTGCCACTACTTCCGCCGCACTGCTTGTCCATCAGGTTGCGATGAGTCGTCCAAGTTTCTCCACCACGATGATATTATTCGGTGATTGACGATGTTTCTTGTTATTCAACCTTGATGCAGCCCGGCGAAACTGCTAGGTAAGTGCATCTATAACGTTTCGTTTCGCCACACTCCCGTAACCATGTATTTCAGCGGCGCAGCGCGCTGTGTCCGATCGCCGGCCGCTGACCTGATGAGGTACCATGCTCCGTTATAGCGACTTTATCCAAGTGCTGTTTTCCCGGGGCAACTAACTCCTCCCCCGTTAGCTTGCAGTTGTCACTCTGCCCGCTTACCTGGGTATGCAGTAAAATACGTGAATAAACGATCCGGTGGAGTGTGTTTTGCGCCCATCACCACTTCTTCTCGCCGCTGCAAGGTCTCGTCACTTAGAAGTGGTAGCTATAGGCTGCTGCTTGTCCATCCCTGCTCGTGCTTGCACGTATCAATTCATTTATTACGATGTGTGCAAACACGTTGTTGTTTTGCGCAGGTACGCGTTGCGAACCGGAAAGGAGTAGCAAGTCGGGAAGTCGCGCATTATAAAGACCAAGCCCAAAGCAAGTGTACCAAAGGTATGTCCGCAACTTGTGTCTCCCCCGCTCCCCCTCCTCCTTGTGCATTCAAGTACGTCCAGTCGTCGCGTTGAATTATTCTCACCTCATTATCCGACGTCCGTGCCGAAATGCGATGGCTGAGATGGTTTGTATTTTATAATTAGGTACAAATTACTAAGTTTCGACACGGATCTCCAACCGCAGCCTTGTAACAAGCATACTTCAACTCGTGAGGGTAGGTGACTATCGTCAGCGAGATGCCACCAACTTTCAGACCCGTCAGTAATTTTCAACGGTGCACATCCATTACCCTCAGTATTAAGTTGTCGGATTTATTTCATTAATTGACTCTTTACATAATTATTTGTTTCACACTCAATGAAATGCGGTTTGTGTTTTGTTGGATCGGGACGATCGGGACGATTGTCCCCCCATCTTGTTGATGAAGCTGAAAATAGTCTGCGTGATGTTGTGGGTTATGGTATTAAGCAGTATTATTGTTATGATAATGTGGTAATTTGCTGCCCAAAGCTGTGTTCAATGTGATGTTTGCTTCGTTTTCGGACAGTATTCTTTAAGTGGGCGGTGTATGTGCTTTTGCATGCCTCATTTCTCTCAGGGTAGACCTATGGGGTCTCTCCGTGTTCATCTGCTTGGCGGTGGTATCCACTACAATTTCTTGAAAGAAATTCCTTATGTGGGCGCAGTTTTTGTCGTAGAGTGAGAATGAGATTGTTGCTTATGTTTTGTTGTGATGTTCCGCATGTCAGTGTGTTGTTAGTTCGCAATTGTTCCTATCCGTCCATGTTGTGACCTTTGCTTGATATTTTATTTATATCTTGTCGACAGGTGACACGAAGCGTGGAGTCGTGAAGATCAAGAGTGAAGTTGAAGGAGCTGAAGAAACATCTTTAGTTTAGAAGTAATTAGAAATTACATTCGTCGTTTTGTTAGCTTAGAATGTCCTAGAACGAAAGCATTAGGATCGTTGAGTAGGCACAGAAAAAGGCTGTTAAAATGTAATATTCCTTAAAAACGAAAGTGTAATCGCACATTTGCCGAAAGATTTTAACGCTTGTCATTTCCCATTTATCTCCCGATGATAGGACTACACCCCGCTGACTACCTTTTTGCGTCAATGCCAACGAGGGCATGGCGCGCTGCCAAAACCCCCAATGCGAAATGCTTGAGCACGTTCGCATTGGGAAGAGTGGGGTGTGGGAATTGAGGGTTTGCCACTTTGTATGGGATAGATTGTATGGGATACGTACCAGCTAATTCTAGAGTATTGTAGTACTTTGTGGATCTGCCATATCTGTGTGCACGACTGATTACATTGATGGCAATGCTAAAGATGTCGACATCGAACATGCTGATGTTGATGATGATGGTTGGCGCCGAAGGCAATGTCGATGCCGATAATTATCGCTGATAGCAATAATTCATGTAACCAAAATATCAGCCGGCAATATATTTGCCTTTGCACATCGTTGCCATCAATATATCCCATGTCAATGCGAGTCCCCATCGGTCATTGACTAGAATAAAAATCGCGATGGCAATTATCGGTATTTGCATTATCACTGTCATTCCACATCGGAAAATTGAACTATCACTCCCATCAACATCGAGAAGCCGAACCATCACTACCATCAACATCGAGAAAATCCGGGTGATCCCTAGCCTTACTGCATCACCACAACACCCCATGACTAGGCTTACAACCCCCCATACTTCGACCCCCGAACTACGGTATACTCATTACACTCTCTTCAGTCTCCCGAAGACACTAATGGTAACCCCATAGCCGTGCCATGCCTAGCACGGTAGGGGGAAAAACGAGGTACCGACAGCTGCTTATCCCGCGGGATAAGCAGCTGTCGGGAAGCCCGGTGCGGAGGGTTTTGGAAAAACATAATATCCGTACACCGGCACAAGGATCTCCCGCCCGGCCAGTCCGATATGTCTTTTTCGCGACTAAATACCCGCAGAGACTCTCCCGACGATGGGGAGGGAGCGGCGTTTGCGAAATATTTTTTGGCGAGGAAGGGTACGGACGGATCAGCGGAGGGACGAGGGTGTTAGAGATGGCGGCGGACAGCAGGGAAGCAGCGCTAATGCACGGCGCTCACTAGCAATCGCCAGCCATGCGAGAGCCTTAGGTCTCCCCTGGGGGCGAGGCCTAATGCTACGGAGGACAGAGGTGGGTCGCAGCCGGAGGAGCGGCACGGTCTGGCGGCGGCGGTCCTTAGGATCACCCGCCGCCGCAAAAACCCGGTACGGGGGGTTTTGGAAAACTTCCCGTACCCATCATCTTTTGAGGACCGGCGACTCGATCCCTTTGTTCTACCAACCCCTTCCCTAGTCGGTACCCAATTATCGATAGGCTGCCTTAGGCAGTGTGCCTAGGGTTATCGTAACGGCAACCTGCTCATAAAGGCGGCCCCCTAACTACGTAAACCACCAGGGGAGGGTTAGGACGGCCACAACGCGATCAGATAGGTGTTGGAAACAAGCGGAAAAAGGACAGGGGACAGGAGAAAATCTAGCTCGGAGACAGGAGAGCCAGCCGGACACCGAGTGTAGCCCAGTTAGTTTCCCTTCTCAGGGCGCCCGCCGGCGGCGCAGCGGCGGCGGCCCCGGAGGGGGGTGCGCTCGCAGGCCCGTCGGCATCCCCTCACCTCCCCGTGGTGGGCGCTGGAAACCCCGTAGCCGTGCCAGGCCTGGCACGGTAGGGGGCTAAGAGGGCCGACAGCTCGATCCGCGGGATCAGCAGCTGTCGGGAAAGCCATGTACAGAGGGCTTTTGAATAAAATAATTTCTGTGCGATACCGGCGCCAAGATCTCCCGCTCGGCCCGTCCGATATGTTTTTTCGCGTACATATACTACTAAGGACAGTCCTACCTCAAGGGGGTGGGACCTGTACTTCAGGAGCGTTTGATTGCGAGGAGGGTACGGCCGGATCTGCGGTGGGGGGTGGGTGTTGGAGCTGGTGGTGGCCAGCCGGGAAGTAGCGCCAGGAAAGGGCGCTCGCTAGCCGCCGACCAGCCTTGTGCCGGTCGACACTTCTCAGGGGGGGAAGCAAGACCTGGAACAGGCCGGTGGTCGGTCCCAGGCGGAGGAGCGGCTATGTGAGGCGGCGGAGATCCTCAGGATCAGCCGCCGCCGGAAAGCCATGTACGGAGGGCTTTTTTGGAAAATTAAAATAATGTCCGTACCCGGCGTCGAGCTAGTTGGGGAGCAGCACCAGGGTAGGGCGCTCACTAGCGAGCCGCCACGCCGACATGATACATCTCCCGAGGGGGAGGAGTAGGCTTGGGCGGCAAGGAGGCCTGTCGCAAAGGACGGAGCGACAAGATCTGGCGACGACGACCCTCCGGGTCGGCGCCGCCGGAAAACCCGGCACGGAGGGTTTTGACTAATTTCCGTGCACCCGCGGCCCGACGGATCCGGCTACGGCGACCTGACCCCCCCCCCCCTCCTCGATACCCACTACCGGATAGACGAGACCCTTGCGGGGGGGCCCGGGTGAGCGCGGAGGCCCCTGTTTCAACAAAGTCTGCTAGGTGGACGCGCATCAGAGGGGGGGAGGGTACTGACGCAGGCCGGACTACCTGACAGGTACCCGGGTACCAGACAGAAAAAAACCGGGGAAATGAGCGGGGAAAATTCAGGTGCGAAGGCAGGAGCGCCCATTTTTTCTATGTCTATGTGTCTCGGTCCCCCCCCACCTGCCCTGGAGGTGACGGGGGACCTCGACAAGGAGGACCGTCGCGTCGGCGGATGCGGCGGCGACCTTGGCGGGGCTTACGGGATGGGGCGGCGGGATCGACGAGCGACCGCGCGAGGAGGGGTTTTTTGCCAGCCTTTCCCCTCCTATCTTCGGCAAGACCGAAGTCACGCGGGAGCTAGATTAGGCTGGCCCGTCGTCCCTCCCGAACGCCGACCGGCCTCGGCCGGTCGGCACCCCGGTTCGGTGGGAGCGGGCCATGCATCGTGAAGGTCGAGCAGCAGTTTAGTTTTGCATTTCTCGACAAGTGGATTTATTTTTAGATGTGTTTTTTCCTGATTACAAAATTAGTACGCTGTTACTGCTTAGGCGGGGGGACTGTGGCAATTACTGCGGTTGCTTACAGTTTTTTAACTCCCGAGTAACGTCGACACACAGTGAAGCTAGGTGTGTCGATAGGTGTACCTGGTCGAAGAGACCCGGGCCCAACTTGCTAATAAGTCATGTATGGCGAAGTAGAGTGGCCCGAGAGACAGCAGTCGGTCTAGTTTGCCGGCACATGTTGTAAACAATTTCCAATTTCTCTTCTCAGCCCCCGAAGGAGGAGAGAAGACTCGGCTAGGTGGCGCGCTGCGTCGGGAGGAGCAGCTAATACCTCGGGCGGGGTTGAGCACGGATCGAGGCGGGACCGACGACGACCTATGCGAGGGGGGTTTTCACCTGCCTTTCCCCCTAGCTCCGGCACGACCGGAGTCGCACAGGAGCCGAGGTCAGGCAAGTTCGACTCGACGAGCTCAAGCTGAACAGCCTTGCTGATTAGCGACCCCGAAGCGGCTAGAGCAGGCCGCGTATCGTGGAGACTAGCGACATCTTATATGTATGTTGGATCAAAAAAATATACGTATAGATCAAAAAAAAACCTGGATACGGGTATGATTTAGACGGTATCGTCACTGCCATTGGAGAGGTTGGGATTAGTGGTTCACGGTCTACCTCTTGCTTATGAGTCCTACAAATTGGCGTAGCACAGGGGGGGCCCAGAGACAGCAGCCGGTTTTTAATGGTATTGTTGTAAACGACTTCATTTCATTTCATACAACACACTATCTCACCCCTACCGCGATCAAGCAACAGTGCCAAGCACGCATACGCCACCTCCTTAAATCGGTCACCAAAGATAAATTGAGGAAAATGAAATCTCGCGCCAATATGGCCTACGACACTTGCCCTTAATCCTCCCACCGCCTATTGAAAATTGGATGCGGCATCCTTCCCCCCCAACAGCTCCTCCTCGTCCCTCCATCGCATTACCAAACCCGATAAAACAACCGCAACCACTTCTTCCGCCGTCCTAGAGGCGGTACACTCTCACTTCGGAACCGAACTCAGCCGCGCCACCCCACACGACCTGCCCACCCCCCCCCCATGGGAACTCTCGGACAACCCCGACAACTTCACCATCGAACCCCCCGGCGACCCCTCTCTCACCCTCGCCGACATAATAACCCGCGACATTTTCGATAAAACCCGTAACTCCCTAGGCACGGGCAAAGCCCCCGGCCCCTACGGTATCCCCAACGAAATAATCAGATTCTTACCCCTGGCGACCCGCTCCGCCCTCGTCTCTCTCCTCTCGCTCCTCGCCCACACGTCCTACACGCCTCTTGAATGGTGCCACAACTTGCCTGCTACATAAGAAAGGTGACCCGACCCTCCTCGACAACTACCGCCCCATGGCCCTCATGAACAACCTCCTTAAGCTATGGACCGCACTAATCAAAGATGCAGGCTCGAAATACGCCGAGACCCACGGCATTCTCAGCGACCAACAAGACAGATTCCGACAACATCGCAGCATCCACGACGCCCTATCGTCCATCATCATGGCGACGGAGGACGCAAAACTCCACAACAAAGACATCTACGTCATGTACACGGACTTCAAAGGCGCATTTAATGCTGCAGACCACCGCATCATGTTCAAACACACGCGACAACTCGGTATGCCATCCACCTTTGTAGATACCTGCGAACACCTCTACGGGGTCTCATCCACCAGCTACCCACCCCCTCCATCGACATAAATCGCGGGAGCTTGCACGGGGACACCCTCTCCGCATTTCTATTTACCCTCTTCCTTGAACCCTTCTTCCGCTGCCTAACGGTGTGCAGCCGGGGTTATCGCCCGGGCCCCCCTGCCACTAACGTCGACCCCACAGAAACCACAGCCACATACCCAAGACACGGCTCCGGAAACTCTCCCTCTTCAGCGCCTACACAGGTATGACCGTCAAAATCCGGAAATGTTGCATCACCGGCGCCCTCTGGCGCCCATGCAACGCCCTCTCCCTTGCCAACATTGCCCTCCTTGCATCCCGCCTACAAACTCAGTTCATCACCATCACCTCCATCCCGGCCTCCATCCCCTTCATAGGCCCCTCGGACACACACCGCGCTTTGGGGGTCGAACTCAACACCTCTCTCACCTTCACC
This sequence comes from Tetraselmis chui, assembly GCA_026401115.1. Taxonomy (NCBI): domain Eukaryota; kingdom Viridiplantae; phylum Chlorophyta; class Chlorodendrophyceae; order Chlorodendrales; family Chlorodendraceae; genus Tetraselmis; species Tetraselmis chui. The sequence continues at coordinate 17,998 of JAPMLY010001158.1, forward strand.
AAACAATGGCACGAACTAAGATGTACTACCGCGTCCCTCATCACCGCCCTCTCCACCTCCCCAATAACACAATCCCGCAGAATCAGGGTAATCGTGGACTTCTTATCGGCAAACACTTTATCCTCCAGGTCGGCCTCTTCACCGACTCCTAACTTGACACCCTCGAAGGACAAATATGCCGCGCACTCCGCTCCGCCGTCTCCTCGGTACGCAATCTCCCCCGCAACGCCCTCCACCGCCCTTCCACTGACTTAAGCTACGGCCTCCCCTCCCTCAAAGCCCACGCAGCACAACTCACTGTCTGCCACCTTCATAAAATTATGAACAACCCCGGATATCGAGGCCACATGGCCCGAGCGCACATCCGCACCATCTCCACCACATACTCGTACTGGCCCACTGAATCCATCATGTCACACCACTGCACTCCACCCACACTCAAATGCCTAAAGCGCGACGCGGGCACCATGTTCCACAACATTCCTCCACTCACCCTCACCAACCCCATTGCCTCCACACTCCGCGCCCATTTCACCAGACAAGACAACACCCTCCTCGCCTCCCTCCGAGACAAAGCCACACACATCACCGACACTCACACATACTAACAAGCATAATGGGCCCACCGCCATCACCGCATTTAACTTCGGCTTTGTCCCCTCCACCACACCCATCCTACCCGAACCCGGACCCCCTCCATGGACGCACCCTCTTATCACATTTAATCACGACCCTATCCACCCCGACCTCGACATGCTCCCTACCGGTAAATTCACCATTCACGCGCACCCATCACTACACGACACAACTATACTCTGCACTCCCGACGGCCACGCGGTCACCACCCTTAACGGCCCCCGCGTCCGCCACCTATTTCAACTATTCCGCCCCGACCTCTCGCAGCACACGTTCGAAGAGGAGGTCTACCACCTCCTCACTCGTCTAGGCTCCCGCTCAGAAATCCACTCACCCACAGCTGCCACCACCACCCGTAATAGATGGGCCACTAGAGAGGACCTCCTCACAGCCCTCCGCCACTCATTCCACATCAAGACAAAACTACTAATCGTTATAGTCGTCGATAAAATGTCGGCTGCGCCGGCTCCAGCTCAACTTTCACAAAGTATGTACGCTTTGCCGCCGACGTCAGAGCGCTGAAGGCTTTCTCTTGATATATATTTCAATGGAACTGAAATATTAGGCCTTTCGCAAAGATGAATTCGAGGACGTATTGAATTATTACAGCAAAAAAAAAAATATCAAAAAACTTTAAACTAAGAAATCGCATGGATTGCTCTGCTATCAAAATAAATACTATTAAAATACTTAAACTAAGAAATCGCACGGATTGATCTGCTTTATATTAGTATTCTTTATTAACTAAACTAGTTCTTAGTTTAAAGTACTTTAATAGTTTTTATTTTGATAGCAGATCAATCCATGCGATTTCTACTCTGACCCCCTCAATAAATAACTCCACTCTCACACCTGCCTCTCACTATACCCCGAGGACATAGTCTTTTCATCTAGTGGCAGCAATGCCCCACACACGTGGCACGGCACCAACATCGCCAACCCATAATACGACCACAAATGCATGCGCCGCGCCATGGAACATGCAATCACAAGCGCACACCTCACAGCCTCTCACACATACAGCGCAACCATCCTCATACTCCCTCCATGGGAACACACACCATACCGCCACTCCAAATACATCAACTCCCCATACACCCACCACCTCTACACCCTTCCCAATGACGCAAACACCTTCCTACCCCCCGACCAACACACTAGCCACCCCACCCCTACCCCATTCGGCACACGCAGGATGGTCGACATCTACCTCGTCGCTAACCCCCTAGTGCCTCGGGGATATGTGTATGATCTGATATATCATACATCGGCATGTATGATTACGCGTTTTCATAATCAGTACTTTTCCTGTTAAATACCGCTATGTACAGTCAATGAATATCTAAAGTAGCGACAGACACGCCTAAGCTCGGTATCGTCTGCACCACCGACTTCGGCTACAGATCGAGCGACCATCCCTATCATAAGGTATGGTGCACCACGCCCGCTGAGTATTGGGGGAGGGAAGGGTTCAAGATGCTAGAGGTGCGGCCGTGGGGCGTATTTATTCCGTACGGACCCGCCTTATGTCACCAAAAGCTAGGAGGTCGAGTAGCATTTGGTGTTCTTAGCCAATCGCTATCGTGCTGTGCGCGGGGCGCTAATTGCAAAGTCCCAAACTCAACGCACAGAAAGGAAGTACTCTGCAAGATACCCTCGTCGAGGTTGCACTTGAGGTAGCATATTCGTTTGTTGTGACCGTTTTCGGAGCGTTCAGTGTTGATTAGGGTGTGGACGCGTTCTTCTTGGGATCTTTCGGTTCGGCCGAATAACGGTCCGGATAGTAATCACCTGTCCCGACGTTGGGTTGACACAACGTGATCTTGTAACACGTTGGAGACCAACGACTGGTATGCAATCTGAAAAGGCTCCTAAATAATTCGGGTCGAATAGGGCTGGGTTGTTTGAATGTGAAACTTGATAAGCTCCAACTGTAGGTGACGCATATGTTGTAGTCGTCGAGCACGAACATCTATTAAGCTACCTCCATCGCATCAGTAGTCACTCACGCTACCTATCCACGGATTTTCTTCGAAACAGACACACAACACTGTTGAGATATAGCATAGGTATCGATATAGCATGGCACCTCAAAGTTAGAGATAGGGGTTGACGTAGTGCACGCCAAGGCCGCCAGGCCTCCTGAGCTTTTATAGTGGACGTAACACAACATAACTCTTATGCGCCGTTTGCACTTGCCTGTTGTCACTAATTTTACTGTTGTCACTTATCATGTTGTCACTTGTCCGCCTGTTCACACTAGTTTTAAAGTGATCCATTGCAGTGCTAAGGTAAACCATGGTCTCTGCTTCTGGTGTAGATTTCTGATGGGAGGAAGGCCTTGGGAAAGAGGTTGTGCGTACTTCACGATTTCGGTGAAGTAGCTATGTGCAGCAAGAAGGTAAGTGCCTATTCAACATTCAATAGAAGCTTAATGACATTGACTTTTCTCAACTTCTTTTCCTTAAACACGCCCGAACCAAGGATTCCGCAACATAGTCATGCGTGCATCTTTGACTTCATTCGCCATTCGGTGCCCACGCCGTGTTGAGCTACATGTTTTTATCCATGCATGGCTTATCAATTTGCATTTCTATGAATACCAATAAGCATCATTCAATCTATCCCAGAGGGCTAGTATTAGGTGATGAAGAATTGTTAAGCACGCAAGTTGGCGTGTATGTTCTCGTGGGAAAGCATGATACACAGCTTCAAGATGTCTACTCGTCCGTTTGTCACATGTAGGCTCTCCCCCCCCCCCCCCCCCCCCCACCTCACCATTACATTTAGAGCACCACGCATTCCAATTAGGCATACATTATCGCCACAGTAATTATTCTCAACACCTCCCACATCGCTAATATGTTTGGGTTGCATACTGCAACGGTGACTTTAAGCACAGGTGGGAGCATCGCTACGTCAAGGAGATAGCCGTCTCGGGGATCCGGTACGGTGTTTTTCTTGGAGCGTGGTCGCCCTCGTCATCGGAAGACTCGCCATAACGCGGCTCCATAACGAGGTCGTCGTTGGTGTGGTCGGGTATGCTTTCTGCGTTTGTAGGCCGTGACATTAAGTTCGAACTATAGCTAGCGAAAGCACCCCACCATATAAGGTAGTTCGGTAGTGTGAGTTCGATAGTCCGCGGACCGGTATCACTCACTACCGACCCTCTGTAATAAATGGTACGAGTAACGCATCGTCCGTAAGTGCACATGGAATTTGCATAGCTAGTCGGGGGGATTGAAAGGGCATTCGCACTGCAACGCATTTTTTGTAGATGATCTGTGTGGGTCTGGGAGTTGCACTGCCAGCTTTGTCTAGTTTAGCGTAAAAGTTGCGTGCGGGATCGTGTTCTAGCGGCATGTCGACGCAATTGACCACCCCACACAGTAGCCGACGGACGCGCCGACCGTCCCATAGCTTTGGTACCGTTCTTGTCGTCACGCACCACCTTTTAGATGTAAAAGGGAGTATGTGCGGGTAGAGAAAGATGCCTTTCGCGTCACGGTCGTTTTCGTGGTTGTTGTGATGTATGCCGACAAGCCATCAGACCAAATCAGCCGTTCGAACAGGTTCCGCCCCTTCTTGGGTCGTGAGCCGACGGAGTTAAGCTAAGGACACTTTGGGGTACACGCCCCTGAAGTTTGACAAAGTACTAACTTTTCCTCGCGTGGGGGTGACCAGTTTTTCACGAGACTCTGGTGTATGATTAGTCATACAAATGTAGTACTTATCATACACATATCCCCGAGGCACTAGCCCTCTCCACTCTACCCTCACACACAGCCATGACCGCATTCCACAACACACTCGAGTCTATCTACGACACACACCTCCCCAACCCCACCATCACCATCCCACCTCCTCACCTCACCGACATCTACTCACCCCACTCAGCAGGCATCTACCACCTCCCCCCCGATCCCACTCATCCCCTTACATACCCCCTCCCGGAACGCATGCCACTAACATACTCCCCCACCAGAGGCGATCTTGCTTGGAACTGGCAGGATATCATTTACACGGACGGCTCCAAAAAGGGCGGCAACTCCCCCCTAGGAGCAGCCGCCACCCACCCCGCCTCGGACACCCGCATCAAAATTCTAGTGACTTCTACCCCTCCCTCGCACACCCTCAATCGCGCTGAATTAGCAGGCATAGACATAGGCCTCCAACTAGGCCATACCCGTCTCCTCACAAATAGTGCGTGCTCCCTCCGCCTCATACAAGGCTACTTAAACTGCCCATCCGCTTACAGACACAACAACCACCGCGACACGCTCCGCTCCATCACACACACCGTCAAAACCCGCTGCGACGCATGCATCCGCACACACCTCGGCAAAATTAAAACACACATCCACTCACTAGGAAACGACCTCGCAGACACACTAGCTAACCAAGATGCAGGCGGAGACCCATCACCATACACAACATACACCACAAGTTCAGACGTGTCGATAGGCCACTGGACCCGGCCATACACCCTTATTCCACAAACCATGGGGGAATCCATACGCTATAGGTACACCAACCTCAAAACAGACGCTCACACCCACAGCATCAAACACACTCACACACCCGTCTCGCATACATCCAAACACGGTGCCCTCTTCGCCCGCGCAGCGGAGGACGGCTCCGACTTCACCTTCCACAAAAAACACACAACACTCACCAACATCCAATTCACCCACAAGCAAGAATTCATGTGGGGAGTCCACAACAACCGCCTCCTCATACACAAGCCACCTTGCGCTGCCCGATGTGTAGCCAATTCACCATCAACGGCCACGTGGCCGGTAACTGCCCCACCATGTTTGGCCTAAGACAAGTCCACCACAACAGCGCGCTACAACTCCTACTCTCCCTCTTGGAACGCCACAACGGCGATTGCTGGGAGAGCATCACTGCAGCCTTGGGTAACAAACCCATCAAATCCTTCACCTCCCCCACTTACACCCACACCCCTCTTGATTGTCACCCCCCTCACCCCACCCACATGCCTACCCGCCTTGTTGCAGCTGACGAGGGTCTCTCGCCCGACTCCTTAACCTCGTGCCCCGCCATCCTCCGCCGTGAAATTCTCCCCCCCGTGCTACGACCCCCCGCGCACAAACCCGACTTCATTTGACTACTCGAACCTCGATTCGTCGGTCACACATGCGGCCGCCGCCGATACTCATCCATTAAGAAAATTCAGATAGGGGAGTGGAAGTACAGCAAAGACCGCAACCTCTCCCAAACAACCCACTTGATTCGAGCCAAATACACATCCCTCGCAAATGCCATCCGCAACCACTGGCCTTGTACCAAAGTCGACATCCTCCCCATCGTCATGAGCCGCACGGGCACATTGCACTCATCCACCATCACAAGTCTCTCCACTCCTCACCCTCCGCACCGACCCTCCTAACAAGCTCAACTCCAAAACACGACTCGACACATCTCGCATACTTACACAACTCCACACGCACACTTTCCACTGGCTACACCATCTCCTACTTGTATACCGCATCAAATCCCGCACGACCTCTCGCCGCGCCCCCGCACATTGCACCTTCGCACGCCCTTAATTGCACGCAGCCATCAGCCCGCATCGCACACTCCCCGGGGGGTAGGAAACCCCCGAACACCCTTGAAGAAGGTGGATTAAGGCGGTTAACGGTCTAGTCCTGACTTGTAAGTTTCGTGTATGGCATAGTTGGGAGGGCCCACAGACAACAACCGGCGCATACGGTATTTGGTATAAATCGGTGCATACGGTACAGGTTGTAAACAATTTCAATTTCAGTACCTGGCCAGTGGTTGCGGATGGCATTTGCGAGGGGTGTGTATTTGGCTCGAATCAAGTGGGTTGTTTGGGAGAGGTTGCGGTCTTTGCTGTACTTCCACTCCCCTATCTGAATTTTCTTAATGGATGAGTATCGGCGGCGGCCGCATGTGTGACCGACGAATCGAGGTTCGAGTAGTCAAATGAAATCGGGCTTGTGCGTGGGGGTCGTAGCGCGTGGGGGAGGATGGCGGGGCACGAGGTTAAGGAGTCGGGCGAGAGACCCTCGTCAGCTGCAACAAGACGGGTAGGCATGTGGGTGGGGTGAGGGGGGTGACAATCAAGAGGGGTGTGGGTGTAAGTGGGGGAGGTGAAGGATTTGATGGGTTTGTTACCCAAGTCTGCAGTGATGTTCTCCCATCGACCGCCGTTGTGGCGTTCCAAGAGGGAGAGTAGGAGTTGTAGCGCGCTGTTGTGGTGGACTTGTCTTAGGCCAAACATGGTGGGGCAGTTACCGGCCATGTGGCCGTTGCTGGTGAATTGGCCACACATGGGGCAGCGCAAGGTGGCTTGTGTGTGAGGAGGCGGTTGTTGTGGACTCCCCACATGAATTCTTGCTTGTGGGTGAATTGGATGTTGGTGAGTGTTGTGTGTTTTTTGTGGAAGGTGAAGTCGGAGCCGTCCTCCGCTGCGCGGGCGAAGAGGGCACCGTGTTTGGATGTATGCGAGACGGGTGTGTGAGTGTGTTTGATGCTGTGGGTGTGAGCGTCTGTTTTGAGGTTGGTGTACCTCTAGCGTATGGATTCCCCCATGGTTTGTGGAATAAGGGTGTATGGCCGGGGCCAGTGGCCTATCGACACGTCTGAACTTGTGGTGTATGTTGTGTAGGGTGATGGGTGTCCGTCTGCATCTTGGTTAGCTAGTGTGTCTGCGAGGTCGTTTCCTAGTGAGTGGATGTGTGCTTTAATTTTGCCGAGGTGTGTGCGGATGCCTGCGTCGCAGCGAGTTTTGAGGGTGTGTGTTATGGAGCGGAGCGTGTCGCGGTGGTTGTTGTGTCTGTAAGCGGATGGGCAGTTTAAGTAGCCTTGTATGAGGCGGAGGGAGCACGCACTATTTGTGAGGAGACGGGTATGGCCTAGTTGGAGGCCTATGTCTATGCCTGCTAATTCAGCGCGATTGAGGGTGTGCGAGGGAGGGGTAGAAGTCACTAGAATTTTGATGCGGGTGTCCGAGGCGGGGTGGGTGGCGGCTGCTCCTAGGGGGGAGTTGCCGCCCTTTTTGGAGCCGTCCGTGTAAATGATATCCTGCCAGTTCCAAGCAAGATCGCCTCTGGTGGGGGAGTATGTTAGTGGCATGCGTTCCGGGAGGGGGTATGTAAGGGGGTGAGTGGGATCGGGGGGGAGGTGGTAGATGCCTGCTGAGTAGGGTGAGTAGGTGTCGGTGAGGTGTGGAGGTGGGATGGTGATGGTGGGGTTGGGGAGGTGTGTGTCGTAGATAGACTCGAGTGTGTTGTGGAGTGCGGTCATGGCTGTGTGTGAGGGTAGAGTGGAGAGGGCTAGGGGGTTGGCGACGAGGTAGATGTCGACCATCCTGCGTGTGCCGAATGGGGTAGGGGTAGGGTTGCCAGTGTGTTGGTCGGGGGGTAGGAAGGTGTTTGCGTCATTGGGGAGGGTGTAGAGGTGGTGTGTGATGGGGTGTGTCGTGTGTGGGGGGAGGTGGTATATGCATGCCGAGTGGGGTGAGTAGGTGGCGAAGAGGTGGGGGGGAGGGATGGTGGCGGTGGGGTTGGGGAGGTGAGTGTCGTAGATAGATTCGAGCGTGTTATGAAGTGCGGTCATGGCTGCGTGTGATGGAAGGGTGGAGAGTGCGAGGGGGTTTGCGACGAGGAAAATGTCCACCATCCAGCGTGTGCCGAATGGGGTAGGGGTGGGGTTGCCAGTGTGTTGGTCGGGGGGTAGGAAGGTGTTTGCGTCATTGGGGAGGGTGTAGAGGTGGTGTGTGTATGGGGATTCGATGTATTTGGTGTGGCGGTAGGGTGTGTGTTCCCAACGGGGGAGTATGAGGATGGTTGCGCTGGGTGTGTGAGAGGCTGTGAGGTATGCGCTGGTGATCGCGTGATCCATGGCGCGGCGCATGCATTCGTGGTCGTATTCGGGGTTGGCGATATTGGTGCCTTGCCATGTGTGTGGGGCATTGCTGCCACTAGATGAGAAGACGATGTCTTCGGGGTAGAGTCAATGGTATGACTGAGTGTGGAGGGACTTATTGAGGGGGTCGGAGTAGAGTTCTGTCTGGATGCGGAATGTGTGACGGAGAGCTGTGAGGAGGTCCTCTCTAGTGGCCCATCTATTGCGGGTGGTGATGGCGGGTGTGGGTGAGTGGATTTCTGAGCGGGAACCTAGGCGATTGAGGAGGTGGTAGACCTCCTCTTCGATCGTGTGCTGCGAGAGGTCGGGGCGGAAGAGTTGGAATAGGTGTCGGACGCGGGGGGCGCTAAGGGTGGTGACCGCACGGCCGGCGGGAGTGCCGAGTACGGTGGTGTCGTGGAGTGAGGGGTGTGCGTGGATGGCGAATTTACCGGTAGGGAGCATGTCGAGGTCGGGGTTGATGGGGTCGTGGTTGAATGTGATTAGGGGGTGTGACCAGGGAGGGGGTCCGGATTCTGGCAGAATGGGTGTGGTGGAGGGAACAAACCCGGAGTTAAATGCGGTGAGGGCGGTGGGGCCGGAGGGGGTCTCACTGATGGTGTCGTGTAGTTGTAGGCATGGGGCCCATTGGACCTCGTGGAGGCGGGTGAGGTCGTGTTGTTGGCCGCGAGCACACCATTCGCACAGCCATGTGGCTGGACCTTGGGCGGGGTGGCATTGAGAATGTATGGCAAAGTGCGGGCACGTGCAGCATGTGGAGGTGGGTTCTGTGTGCAGTGCATCGTGGCATATGGGGCAGTCGGCGGGGGAGGGGGTGGGAAGGCATACCGAGGTGGGGGTGGAGGAGATGAGTCGGAAGCCGTCGTCGAGTTGGAGTTGGATGTCCAATTCCGTTAGGTGTTCCGGGGCCCATTCAACCATGTACTGTGTTTGGCCGTATTCTGTGTCCTTGTGTTTGGAGATGATGCGCGTAACGTCGCATGGAGGGTAGTGGTGGACTGAGGGGGTGAGGTATTCCGTGCCGATGTGCGTGGCCGGTATCGTAGGGGGGGAGGTGTTGTTGTGGGGGTTGTGGATGCCGGATGAGAGGGTGGGGAGTGAGCGGGGGAGGTGTGGGGAGAGGATGGGAATCCAGGAGGGGTGGACAGTGGTGGGGGGGATGCTTGCTTGAGGATGAGTTGTGTGATCAGGGGGCGGTTATGGATGGTACTGGAGGGTTCGGTGAGGATTGCGGCGAGAAAACGGATGGGGACTGAGATTGGGGTGGAGGACCCCGTGAGGGTGGAGATGGATTTGCAAGACTTGAGGATGAAGGAGGATGAGGTGGCTCGGAGGAGGACTTGTGGCCACGTAGTGATATCATTTTTCCAGAGGGGAGTGAGACGGGGAAGGAGGGAAGCGTGTGTTTTGCGGGGGAAGAAATCGCAGTAATTCTGTTTGTATGTGTGGGGGTCTGTGATGTGTGTGGCTCTGTCTCTCAAGGAGGCGAGGAGGGTGTTGTCGTGCTGGGTGAAGTGATCACGGATTGTGGAAGCAATAGGGTAGATGAGGGAGAGTGGAGGGATGTTGTGGAACATGGTGCCAACGTCGCGCTGGGCACGGACGAGGCTTCGTAGTGTGGGTGGGGAGACACCGCTTGACATGATGGACTCGGTGGGCCAGTGGGAGTACGTGGTGGATATGGTGCGTATGTGTGCTCGGGCCATGTGGCCTCTATAACCTGGGGAGTTCATGAGTTTGTGTAGGTGGCTGACTGTGAGTTGTGCGGCGTGGGCTTTACGGGAGGGGAGACCGTAACCGAGGTCGGAAGTGGGCCGGTGGAGGGCGGTGCGGGGAAGGTTGCGTACCGAGGAGACGGCGGAGCGGAGTGCGCGGCAGATTTGCCCTTCGAGAGTGTCGAGTTGGGAGTCGGTGAAGAGGCCGAGCTGGAGGGTGAAGTGTTTGCCGATGAGGAGTCCACGGATGACCCTGATTCTGCGGGATTGCGTTAGTGGAGAGGTGGAAAGGGCAGTGACAGGGGAAGCTGTGGTGCGTTTTAGTTCGTACCAGTGTTTGGTGAAGTTTAGGGAGGTGTTAAGCTCAACCCCGAGGACGCGGTATGTGTCCGAGGGGCCTATGTAGGGAATGGGGGCCGGGGTGGAGTTTATGGTGACGAATTGTGATTGGAGGCGAGATGCGAGGAGTGTTATGTTGGCAAGGGAGAGGGCGTTGCTTGTACGCCAAAGGGCTCCGGTAATGCAGCATTTTCGGATGTTGACGGTCATACCGGTGTAGGCGCTGAAGAGGGAGAGTTTCCTGAGTTGGATGGCCATGTTGGGGGTCGAGCCCGTGGAGAGGCTGAGGTCGTCGGCGAATCCGTGGCCGAGGTACGTGGCTGTGGGTTCTGTGGGGTCGACGTTAGTGGTGGGGGGGCATGGGCGATAGCCCCGGCTGGCCACGGTGAGCCAGCGGAGAAAGGGTTCAAGGAAGAGGGTAAATAGGAAGGGGGAGAGGGTGTCGCCCTGTAGGGTACCCCGATTTAAGTCGATGGAGGGGGTGGGGCCATATGGGGTAATGTAGTTTGTGGATGAGACCCCGTAGAGGTGTTCGTATGTTTCCACAAAGGTGGAGGGCATATCGAGTTGTCTCATGTGTTTGAACATAATGCGGTGGTCTGCTGCGTTGAAGGCGCCTTTAAAGTCCGCGTACATGACGTAGATGTCTTTATTGTGGAGTTTCGCGTCCTCCATCGTCATGATGAGGGAGGAGAGGGCGTCGTGGATGCTGCGGTGTTGTCGGAAGCCGTCTTGTTGGTCTCTGAGGATGCCGTGGGTTTCGGCGTATTTCGAGCCTGCGTCTTTGAGTAGTGCGGTCCATAGCTTAAGGAGGTTATTCATGAGGGCGATGGGGCGGTAGTTGTCAAGGAGGGTGGGGTCACCTTTTTGTGTAGTAGGCAAGTTGTGCTGTGGCACCAGTCGGGGGGTGTGTAGGAATTGCGGGCGAGGAGGGATAGGAGAGAGAAGAGGGCTGAGCGGGTCTCCGGGGGTAGGAACTTAAGAATTTCATTGGGGATACCGTCGGGGCCTTTGCCCGTGCCTAGCGAGTTGAGGGTTTTATCGAACGTATCTCGTGTAATCATGTCGGCAAGCAGAGTGAGAGAGGGGTCTCCGCGGGATTTGATGATTTGATAAAGTTGTCGGGGTTGTCCGGGTGTTCCCAGGGGGGTACGGGTAGGTCGGTTGGGGTGGCGCGATTGAGCTCGGTGGTGAAGTGAGTGTGCACCGCGTCTAGGACTGCGGCGGGGGAGGTGGCTGTGGTATTATCGGGTTTGGTTACGCGGTGGAGAGTCGAGGTTGCGTTGGTCGCGGGGAGGAGGCCGCATTTAATTTTCAAGCGGCGGTGGGAGGATTTAGGGTTGGCGTCGTAGGCAACATTGGCGTGGGTTTTGATTTTCTTCAAGGGGTCTGTGGTGGTTGTTCGGAGTAGGTGACTTATGCGAGCCTGGCAGTGTTGGTGGATGTCGGCACGGGAGAGATAGTCGGTGGTATTGAGGAGGGTTTGGGCGAGGGGAGGGGGCCTTTGAGTTTGCTACATCTGCGAAGTTTTCGTATGAGGTTGCGTGTTTTTTTATTTAGCTAGGAGGGGTTGAGGGACGAGGAAGTTGGGCGGGGTTTCATCGGAGGTAGGAGGGGCCAGATGGTGGCCGCGTGGTCCATATGTCGGGAGAGTAGTGTTGTGAATTTCGAGGCGAGGGTGTCAAGGGTGTCAGGAGAGGCCGTGGAGGGGGGTGTATTAATAATTTCTGCGTGGAGGGAGGTTGTTTGGGTGATAAGTGAGGGTGTGCTATTTTGGTAGGTTAAGATGTGGTGCGGTTGTAGTGGAAGTTTGAAGGTGAGTTTGCGGGTGGTGTGGTGTGTGTGAGGTAAGTTTTGGGCCGAGGGGGGGGTGGGCGATTAAGGAGGAGGGGGCATGAATCACTAGGCGGGCCGCTGAGTGGTCGGTAAAGTGTGAGGGTGAGGTAAAGAGTGATTCAATCCCCTGATGTTGAGGGTGATGAGGTGTAGGGGTTGTGGAAGATGGTGAGGGAGGATGGGTGTGGGGTGGGAGCGGGCGGGCTTGGGAGGGTCTTCGGGAGAGCAGGTGTCGCGGCGGTGTGGGAGGGTGGGGGAAGGGAGGGAGGGGGGGGTTCGGGATGGCGATTTGGGGACGGTTGTTGGGGAGAGAGGGGTTGGAGGAGGGGGAGGGGGGCAGGGTATGAGGAGGGGGGGAGGATGATGGAAGGGGTTGGAGGAGGTGCGGTGGCGTAGGGGGGGGGTGAAGTTGATGGGGATGGAGGGCGCTAAGAAGTTGGGAGCGTCCGACCGGGAGGGGGGTGTAGCGGAAGATGTGGAGCCACAGTAGTGTGTGTAGGGAGTAGACAGTGTGTCGGGGGTCGAAGTAGGGGGGTTGTAAGCGTGGTCGGCAGGTGCCGTGAGTATAAAGTAGGTGTGGAGGATGACGTGGGTTCCACATGACCATGCGTGAGACGTGTCGTTTTGTCGGGGAGGGTTGAGGAGTCGAGGTGTAGCGATTTGGGGGGGGGGGGGGAGAAGAATCACCGGGAATCGATCCCGGCACCTCCTTGTCCGGAGCCGTACGCCGTCACCAAGTACCGCGCCTAAAAGTCGGTACCCATTGGGGATATATCTCATATATATACTCCCGTACTGCCCGAGCAACGGGATCCCGCAGTACATCCACTATTGGCGAGATAGTAGGGCCAAGACTCCCCCGGAGTACAACGTACGGATGTGTCCATTATCATGCCCACCACGGGGATCTCACAACACTCCCCCTAATGGACACCATCCCATCGACTCCGGTCAAACCCTACAAACCCGCGTCATACGCGGAGGGACCATAACCTATCAACGGGGTACACGGAAATGCCATCACCGGGAATCGATCCCGGCACCTCCGTGTCCGGAGCCGTACGCCGTAACCAAGTACAGGGACTGGATCCGCCATTTTTTTGGGTTTAGATTTATGAGTACTTGTTTTTTTTTAGGATCCGGAACTAGTGAGTACCTCTAAAAAATGGATCCGGATCCCGCGATTACCTGTGATTATAGGGTTCGGATCCCGCGATTAGTTGTGATTCTAGGGTTCGGACCCCGCGATTACTTGTGATTCTAGGGTCCGGATCCCGCGATTACCTGTGATTCTAGGGTTCGGATCCAGCGATTACCTGTGATTCTAGGGTTCAGATCCTGCGAGTACATGCGTTTTCGGCTCCGGAACCGAGTACATGAATACTTCTAAATTTTTGGTTCCGTTGGATTCGTGGGTTCGCGATTCCAACAAGTACTCGAAGTACTCATGCAAATTGATACAAATTGCGCATTTTGGGGGAAATTTGTACTGCAAATTCAATTCTTACATCTCTACTAGTTCTATGCGCCTTCTCATGCTTGGATCCCATACAACAGATTTTGACTGAAGTATCATGAACACCCTATCTGAATTCCCAACAAGCTCCTCTTTTGTACGTTGGATAGCCGTCGATGACAAGCTCTTCCCTGATCTAGACGGTCTACTACTTCCCGCTTGCCCCGCCATTGTTGCTAACTATAATAGGAGTTGGATGTGGACGGGCAGATTATGGTGGATTTCAAGCGCGTACGCACCGTTTAACTGGCCCTTGGGTGGGCTACAATCGATTCAAGGCTGCGGAATGACAACAATCGGGGCTATTGAACCAATCCTAGACATACACCTCATCAACTTTGCACTGCCAAATACCTCCCCAAAAAACAGCGTGTCACTTCGGGCCACCACAGAATCGTGAGATACTCGGAATCGTAAGTACTGATTGGGTATCGCGATTCCACATCGTTTTGCGAGGATGAGGTACTCGCGATTACCGCGGATCCATTAAAGTACGATGAATACCGGAACCAACGATCACTTACAATAACTGGTACCGGATCCTACGATTACTTACAATAACTGGTACCGGATCCAACGATTACTTACAATAATTGGTACCGGATCCAACGATTACCTGCGGTTCTAGGGTTCGGATCCCGCGATTTCCTACCGAACCTAGGGTTCGGATCCAGCGATCACCTGTGATTCTAGGGTCCGGATCCCGCGATTACCTGTGATTCTAGGGCCCGGACCCACGAGACCGAGTCCGAACCCGATGAGTAGTCTCGGGGATTCGCGGAGCCGTAGGATCCGGATCCAGTCCCTTGAGGAGTCGAGGTAGCGGATGGGGGTAGGAAGGCCGTATTCGAGGTTGAGGTCAAAGAGGTAGTTATGTAGGGTTGTGCAACAGGTGCGGGGGGTAAAATGAGCCGGGAGAGTTGATTGTAGCGCGGTGTTTACAGTATGAAGTCTGATATCGGGCTGAGGGGGGAGGGGTTGGGTGTGGGGTCTAGCCTCGGGGATGTCATGTGGGGGACTAATGATGATATTCGGCCGGGGCGGCCGGGGGTGACCTGTGAGTGCTGTTGGTGCCGTGGGAGGCGGGGGTGGCAGCCGGGAGGGGTCGGGTCTCCTCTAGGTCTTCCTCTTGTAGGTCTTCGTATTCTTCGAGGTCGTAGTCGTCGCCTTCCGGGGGGGAGGAGGGAAGGGGTAGGAGGGAGGGGTTGAGGGAGCCGGGGGGGTCGATAGGTGAAGTCGGGGTAGGGTTCGGCGTTGGGGAGTGAGAGGGGGCATTGTGTATTTGTACGGGATGGAGGGAGGGGTGCGGGAGGGGCGCGTGGGGGAGGGGATGGGGAGGTTTTCTTGCGGGAGGGGCGGGAGGGTTTGGCGATGCCGGCATGGGGTGCGGGTTTGAGCGAGGGGTCGGTGGGGGGACGAGTGTAGGGGGGGGAGTCCGCATTGTCGGGGAGGGGGGAGGTGGGGGGGTGTGGGGAGGAAAGTGGATTAGGATGAGGGGGGGTACAACAGGTGTGGGGGCGGGGGTGGTGGACGAGTGGGGGAGGGGTTTAGTGCGGTTGAGGGGAGGGGTAGGGGAGGAGGAGCAGTCCATGGGTTCCGAGGAGTCCTCAGTGATGACGGGAAGGAGGGTAGGGGCTGAGGTGGGGGGAGGGTTGGTGAGGGGAGGTGTAAGGGAGGGGGAGGGGTGGGCGTGGAAGGAGGATGTGGAGGCGGGGGTGGTGGAGGATAGTTGGATGTCAGGGAGGGAGGAAAGGTCGAGTGGGAGCTCATCATCGGTGTGCATTTGAAATTCCGATGGCTCGAGGAGCCACTGGTCGGAGATGTGGTTGATTAGGAGGTTGCGGGTCCATTGCAGAAGCAGGGAGGGGGGGTTGCGGTAGAGGGTGAAGTGTTTCGTGTGTGTGAGAGGGGGCGGGGAGGGGGTTGTGGTGAAGACATGGTCCGGTAGACGGGCCCTACCAAAGGTTGAGTACTGGTGGGGGTGGATGGTGAGGGTGCATGTTGATTGTGTGAGTGCGCCTCTGTGTGTGAAGGTGTGATTGAGGGGGATAGTGACTGTGCCGTTGGTGGAGATGAGAATGCAGTACATGTCTGTGCTGAGAGAGACCTGAATGCTGGTGGTGATGGTGGGGGAGGTGGACTGGTGGAGGGGTGGGAGCGGAAGTAGGAGCCATCCGGGATTTTTTTCAGTGTTGTGTAGGAGGAGAGGTCGAGGGGGTGGAGGGTAGGGGGGGTGGATGTGGGGGTGTGGTGGGTAGTGTATTCGTTTGTTGTTTGGTATAATAGGGTGTATAACCAGTGGGCGGGTGGAATGGAGCCATCTTGGTTGATGCAAGGGAGAGAGAGTGAGTGGCGGGGCTGGATGAGGACAGTGGTGAGGCAGGTGTCAGCCCATGAGGTGCCTAGAATGTGGCATGTGATTGGGGGGGGGGTGATGGTAGTGGTGTTAAGATGATGGTTGGGGGGTACGGGTTCGTGAAGTGAATATGAGAATATGTGTAGGGATACATGTCCAGATTGTGAATGAATGGGGTTATTGGGCAGGTGGAGGATATTCACCCAGAGGGAGGAGGGGTCGTCCTCGATCGGGGTGGGAACGTCCATAGGCTGGAGGGCGTCCGCGAATTGGAGGATGAATTGTGCCGGCTCATGGAGGTCCTCGAGCCTCCATTGTAGGTGGGTCGAGGGGGCTGATCCGGGAGAGGTGAGTGCGTGCGCGAGGCTGGAGGTAAGGAGGTCATGTAGGAGGGCGACGGTTTCTTGGCCGGTGATACCCGTGAACATGGGGGAGCGGATCTTCACTCGCCGGCCTGGAACTGCAGGGGCAAAGGCGTCTCGTAGGAATTGGATTTTCTGCTGTCGTTGTTTTGTCAGGAGAGAGGGGGAGGAGGCTGCGGAGGGAGGTGCTGGACCGGCCGCGTGAAGTTCACGCTAGCGTGAAGTCAGCTGGTACATGAGGTCGACCGCCACGCAGGAGGTGGGGAGAACAAGGCGAATTTCCTGAAATCCCGAGCGAAGCGCGATAGGCAAGGGTGTGGTGTCGTCGCATTTTGGGGCTGTCGGGTGGAGGGTGCGGGTGGAGTTCGCAGTCCATCGCGTGTGATGGGCGAGTTCCCGGCCGATTATATTTTTGATGCAATTAGGGAGGTCGGCGAGGCTGTTGAGGCGCTCGAGAAGCCAGTGGCGGGCCACCGAGCATGCCGACGTGATCGAGTCGGGGTGGGATGGATCCGGCAGAAAGACGCCGTGGATCCAAAAGCGAGCAAGGTGGGAGGGGGTGGTCGAGTACTGGCATGTGAGGAGGGAGGAGTCGATCATGCGGGTGGAGAAGTCGTCGGACCCGCCAAGGTCCGTGGTTGACCGGGGGGCGGCCAAGACCAGGGGGTCTGGAGTCCACGACGAATAGGGGAGGGGTCTAGTGTTGTTCCCATGATCTGTCGGACATGGGACAGTTGAGGGACGGTCAGGAATGGGGTCAGCGTGTGGCCCGCGAGTTGGTTCCGGGGATCACAGAGGTCCGTGTAGCGCTCGCGGTCCTGGGGGTCCCGCAGAAGCGCCTGCCTATAGGTGGGGGGGGGGGGAGGGGGAGGGGTCGAAGACACTTCGTTCGAACTTGATTCCGAGTAGGGGAGATAACCAAGGGGGTTAGTTGAGGTTTTTCGAGTGGGTTTCCGAGTGGGTTGCGTGTGTTGGCGGGACACGACCAGGCCCGATGGGACTTGGGTTTGTTGGATGTTGGCGGCGGACAGGGACGTCCGGACGCTCGGAGGGGCGCGGTGTGGTATCCGGGGGGGTATCGTTTTGTGATTGTTCATTCGTAGTACTGTGGCGGGCACATGTTCGGATTTCGAAGTGGGTGGTGCGATAGCTGTCGGGGAGACGAAATTCAAATCCCTGAAAGCTGCGCCTTTGAGTGTGTCCCGTATTGTGTCGCTACGGATCCACTGACCTGAGTGAGCTAGGCTCGGGTGGGGAGAGGTGGATGGTGCCAGTAATTCTACGGCCTTGTCCACCTGTATGTCGCTCGATGGGAGGCCAAGCCCCCAGCGAAGACGATCGACGTTGCTCATTCGAGCTACCGACCCATCCCCGTGTTGTGGTTTAGAGTACTTTAGTAGTACTTTGGATCTATTTACTGTCTTTAGTGACGGTAGGATACGTTTTTTTCTAGCACATATCTGATCGCGTTGTGGCCGTCCGTACCCCCCCCCCCCGGTGGTTACGTTGCTAGGGGGCCGCCTTTACGAGTAGTGAGCCGTTACGATAACCCTAGGCACACTGCATGAGGCAGCCTATCGATAACCGGGTACCAACTAGGGGAGGGGTTGGTAGAACATAGGGATCGAGTCGCCGTTCCTCAAAAGATGGTGGGTACGGGAATATTTTCCTAAAAGCCCCCCGTACCGGGTTTTCCCGGCGGCGGGTGATCCTAAGGACAGCCGCCGCCAGACCGTGCTTGTCCTCCGGCTGCGACCCAACTCTGTCCTGCGTAGCTTCGGGCCTCGCCCCCAGGGGAGACTTAAAACGCTCGCATGGCTGGCGACTGCTAGCGAGCGCCGTGCCCTAGCGTTGCTTCCCAGCTGTCCGCCGCCAGCTCCAACACCCTCGTCCCACCGCTGATCCGTCCGTACCCTTTTCCGCCAAAAAACATTTCGCAAACGCCGCCCCCTCCCATTCGTCGGGAGAGTGTTTGCGAGGATTTAGTCGCGGAAAAGATATATCGGGCAGGCCGAGCGGGAGATCTATGTGTTGGTGTACGGATACTATGTTTTTCCAAAGCCCTCCGTACATGGCTTCCCGAGAGCTGCAATACCCGCGGATCGGAGTTGCCGGTACCTCGTTTAGCCCACTCCCGTGCCAAGCCTAGCACATCTACATGATTACCAGCGCCCACCGCGTGGAGGTAGAGGTAGGTGCCGACGGTCCTGCGAGCGCACCCCTCTCCGGGGCCGCCGCCGCTGCGCCACCGGCGGGCGCCAAGATCCAATACATGTTAGCCACCCGTCAAGACCAGTAACATGCCGATACTGTCATTGCAAAAAGGTCTGCCTGGATGCGGGAACTAACATTTGCGTTCAAACAAGAAAATTGTATGAACCCGAGAGGTTCCCTCGAGCCCCGGTATTGCCCCTTTTTTAGAGGTTGTTTGGCGAAGGTGACCGTCACGACGTGCGCGCCTTCGGGTTTGAGCCTAAACCTCGCCACATCGAACAATTGCATTCCATCGAGGAAACCTACAATATGCTATGCTATCCAATGATTTTTTTTACAAGGACGGTTGTGTCTTACGAAGACGGACTGGCAACTTTCTACCTCGACGACAATGCCGTAGAAACGACTGGGGCGCAACACTCCTCGACAACGTGTATCACAACAAGACCAAATAGTCGTGAATCTTATCAATTCTAGCAGCGCTTTCATACTCCAAGATTTGAGCCCCGAGGCCACTATTCTGATGAAGATGGACGTCGAAGGCGCGGAGAATTACATAGGGGAAGCATACACATGGGAATCCCACACTGCACGCAGTAGAAAGACGTCAAGTGAAGGACACCCTCATCGCGGTAGCACCGGAGGCATAGAGCTTGCTGCTTGCTTCGGACCTTTTCCCAACGGCCAAAGTTACCGGGGACGTGGACGCGCTCTTCGTGGGAGACCCTTTTCGGCTCGGCCAAAGGTACGGATATTATTCTTCCCCGACGTTGGGCCGGCACAACGTGATCATGTAGCCCGTTGTAGACCAACGTCTTACTTAAAATCTCAGCAAATTCCTTGATAGTTAGAGTTGAGTAGGGGTGGGAAGCGGAGACGTGAAACTTGACTAGTGTCAAGCAGTCGGTAACACAAATACCGGCCAAGGTTGTCGCTAGTCGGAACCAACAATCTTGGGTTAGCCAAGCCTCCTCCATCGCGAGCTCAAGTTGTCGTGACTGGTTGTGGTTGTCTACCCGAGGACTGCGCTCGAAGTAGTTGGAGACTACATGGGGTCGAGAGATAGGGACGGGTAACGATGTTGCCGTTGTCGTCCGCCCAACGTTGAATGTAGGGGGTGCCGTCGGCCATGCCGCCCGCGCCGACATTGGAGATAAAAAATAAATCTTTGCGCCGGTTGTACTTGTAGCGTGTTGCCACCAGTTGATCACCTTCCATAGTAGTGTTGAGGTGAACGTTGCTCCCTGCAGGTGTCGTAGACAAGGATTCATGAAGAAATGCCTTGGGGAAGAGGCCGTGCGAGGTCTTCACAACTCTAGTGAAGTGGCGCGTCATCTTGCCAAGGGCCACAACGGTCTGCATGGAGGTGCGAGGGGTGCCGGGGACCGAGCAGGAGGCAGCCGGCGGAGGTGCAAGGCGGAGCAGCAGCAGCAAGAGGCAGCCGGGACAAGAAAGGAATAGAAAAGAATGGATTACAAAATTGGCGCGGGGAACGCGCTAGGACCATTCTAGTACATTGTGTGGTCCGCTGTGGGGACAGGAGAGATATAAGGGAATCTCATAATACTTTATATTAGTACAACTATTATGAGATTCACGCCAGCACGCCTCACCACTAATTAAACCGGTGAGGCGTGTTGGCGCGAACATTTTATTCTCTGTTTCAGCCAGTCGTCAGTCAGTCGTCAGTAAGCATTGGTAACCAGCACCCAACCGTCAACCAGTTCGAAAATCACGACGACCAGCAGGTATCTCCTTCTAAATAGGGGAAGCCTTGCAGGTATGGTACGCACGCACTATCTGGTCCGCCCCGCCTCGGCGGTTGTGCTGGTCCTTGCTTTGCTCGTTGTGCCAGGGTGCGCTAGACTTCTTGGTCAACACCTCCAAGGCGGCGGGTCCTCTATCGTTCCCGCCATTCATCAAGATCCAATACCTATTAGCCACCCGTCAAGACCAGTAACCTGCCGATACTGTCATTGCAAGAAGGTCTACCTGGATGCTGGAACTAACATTGGCGTTCAGATAAGAAAATTGTATGAACCCGAGAGGTTCCCTCGAGCCCCGGTATTGCCTCTTTTTGAGAAGCTATTTGGCGAAGGTGACCGTCACGACGTGTGCGCCTTCGGGTTTGAGCCTAATCCTCGCCACAGCGAACAGTTGCATTCCATCGAGGAAACCTACAACATGCTCGGCTATCCAGTGAAAATTTTCACTAGGACGGCTGTGTCTCACGAAGACGGACTGGCGACTTTCTACCTCGACGACAATCCCGGTAGAAACGACTGGGGCGCAACACTCCTCGACAGCGTGTATCGCAACAAGACCAAAACAGTCGTGAATCTTATCAATTTAAGCGCTTTCATACTCCAAGATTTGAGCCCCGAGGCCACTATTCTGATGAAGATGGACGTTGAAGGCGCGGAGTATAACATTCTTCCCTCTCTTATGCTATCAGGCGCTCTCTGCAAAGTGAACACTGCGTATATGGAATGGCATCCCCGGAAGTACCCGAGGGGTTGGGTTTACGGAAGCAGAAAAGGCGCCTCTCTCCAACCGCGGCAGATTCCAGGTGTGCTGAGTTACCTTACCAGTCAAGCCAACGGCTGCTATGTTGAGATCATCAACCTGGACGATGAAACGTATGGCCACCTAAACCTCGAAAAACTGCCCCTGCCCGAAGTAAAAGTGCCGGTCTTGGCAATTAAAGGGGATTACGAGGAGTCTGCTGTGAATGAGGAGGCAGGCAAGATCTAAGTGCGGGCTGTTGGCAGTCAAAACTGTAATCATCGCGCCCGCATTTTTGCTAGTCCTTGTACTAAGATGCCATGGATTGTTTGACTTTGCGACGTCAGAATCAGGTCAAGAAGTTGTAGAATGAGTTGTCGCCGCAGTATTGTCGCTGCAGAACTCAATAAACAGTACGGCGGGATATTAGATATTATGGGTACTTAAAAAATCGAAACGTTGACGGGCGAGTCAACGCTCCCATATTACTTGTTGGCAAGCAAGCCTGCTACGTCTACCGAGGGATTTAACTCAGTCGCAAGCCGGGGTTATTGCACTTGCGGTATTGCTACACGGATGAAAGGAATTGTTTGAACAAGATTGCCCGGCCAACATTGTGTTACAGTCGGCGAATCATATATTGGCTCCCGCTGTTTCACGTCTCTATGGGTGCATTCACTCGCTGTAAATTGCCCGTAGAGTAGTGTTATTACTGGGTGCTATTGACGATATGAGGGCGGCGATGTGGCCTTGAGGATTGCAGCCCATATACCCTTGCCTCCCGAGGTGTAATCCATGAGTCAAAACTTCCGCGATTTGACGAAGTATCATCTCGTCTTTTGCGAATGGTGGCAAAGCTCACTTGACGAAGTACAACCAGCAATACGAACAGCAAGGCGCGCGCATGCGCGCGCGCGCGGGGTGCTGAGCGAGGAGTTCCCCTCTAGGGTCGCATGGGATTGTTGTTTACAAAACATTGGAAGGGAGAGGGATTGGAAGGGAAAGGCAAGAATGATATGCATGGGACGTGGGGAATGGTAGATCCAATATTAAAACAAAATATTAAAGGGAGAGGCATAGGGATATGGAGAGGGAGAGAAAAGGCAAGAAAGGGGTCTAATGAGAGAGAGAGAGGAGGGTGGGAGTGGAGAGAGTTAGAGAGAGGGTGAGAGGAGAGGGAGAGGGGGGGACAGAGAGAGAGAGAGAGAGAATGATAGATAGATAGAGAGAGAAGAGAGAGAGAGAGAGAGAGAGTTGGAGAGGAAGATATAGATACATATAATATAGACAACGCAAAACGGGGGGTAAACCGGGGGTATATTCAGGGTATACGATTTAACCGGTAATCAACCGGTAGAATTTGGGGTAATTCACGCAATTAACCGGTACCGCTTGAATTACCCCATTTTATTGTTATCTGGTAAAACAACCGGTAGAATTTGGGGGTAATTCACGTAATTAACCGGTACCGCTTGAATTACCCCATTTTATTTTTACCTGGTAAAACAACCGGTAAAATTTGGGGGTAATTCACGCAATTAACCGGTACCGCTTGAATTACTCCGTTTTATTTTCACCTGGTAAAACAACCGGTAAAATTTTGCGCAATTAACGCAATTAATCGGTACCGTTTGATTTACCCCGCTTGATTGCCTCCCGGTTATCGTGGCTAACCGGTAATTTCAGGCGGTAATTTATTATACTACATTTGAAAGGTGGGATGAAGGTGGGATGCGCGATTCTATCCCACCTTAGAGCTTATTAGCGGTATCATTAGGTAATACTGAGCTCTTTTATATTTTTTCCTTTTGATTTTTAATAAGGAAGTGGAGTTAGGTGGGATAGGTGGTATAAAAACCAAAAAGTATCTCAATTTTAAAATCATAAGTTTCGGCAATTGCCGAAACTCTTTTTTTCATTTCTGGGGACTTTCTCAATCCTATCTCACCTATCCCACCTAACTCCACTTCCCTATTATAAATCAAAAGGAAAAAATGCAAAAGAGCTCAGTATTACCTAATGATACCGTTAATAAGCTCTAAGGTGGGATAGAATCGCGCATCCCACCTTCATCCCACCTTCATCCCACCTATCCCACCTTCCGCCACCCGTCGCTACAGGCACCGGATACAGGTACTGGTCCAGATGAAAATATTATTATTATTCCTACGAAACTCACACAGGTACGCTGACCCCCGAATGGGCCTCGCTTGTCGCGCGCCGGATCTTCAAGCCGCGAACAACGGCACTCCCTCCAACTGTTTTGACCAGGAAGCCCTTGTTTTTCAATTTTTGGTTGAGTTGACGGGTATGCCTCATCTCAAGCCGGTCGAAGTAGTTCCTGTCGGTCCTTATATCCTCCCAGATATCAGATAACTTCACATATCAGACAATTGCGTGAATTTGGGGTAATTCACGCAATTAACCGGTACCGCTTGAATTACCACATTTTATTGTTATCTGGTAAAACAACCGGTAGAATTTGGGGGTAATTCACGTAATTAACCGGTACCGCTTGAATTACTCCGTTTTATTGTTATCTGGTAAAACAACCGGTAGATTGGGGGGGTAATTCACGCAGTTAACCGGTACCGCTTAAATTACTCCGTTTTATTTTCACCTGGTAAAACAACCGGTAAAATTTTGCGCAATTAACGCAATTAATCGGTACCGTTTGATTTACCCCGCTTGATTGCCTCCCGATTATCGTGGCTAACCGGAAATTTCAGGCGGTAATTTATTATATTACATTTGAAAGGTGGGATGAAGGTGGGATGCGCGATTCTATCCCACCTTAGAGCCTATTAGCGGTATCATTAGGTAATACTTAGCTCTTTTACATTTTTTCCTTTTGATTTTTAATAAGGAAGTGGAGTTAGGTGGGATAGGTGGGATAGAAGCCAAAAAGTATCTCAATTTTAAAATCATAAGTTTCGGCAATTGCCGAAACTCGTTTTATCATTTCTGGGGTAATTTACGCAATTAACCGGTACCGCTTGAATTACTCCATTTTATTGTTATCTGGTAAAACAACCGGTAGAATTTGGGGATAATTCACGTAATTAACCGGTACAGGTACCGCTTGAATTACCCTTTTTTATTGTTATCTGGTAAAACAACCGGTAAGATTGGGGGGGTAATTCACGCAATTAACCGGTACCGCTTGAATTACTCCGTTTTATTTTCACCTGGTAAAACAACCGGTAAAGTTTTGCGCAATTAACGCAATTAATCGGTACCGTTTGATTTACCCCGCTTGATTGCCTCCCGATTATCATGGCTAACCGGTAATTTCAGGCGGTAATTTATTATACTACATTTGAAAGGTGGGATGAAGGTGGGATGCGCGATTCTATCCCACCTTAGAGCTTTTTAGCGGTATCATTCGGTAATACTGAGCTCTTTTATATTTTTTCCTTTTGATTTTTAATAAGGAAGTGGAGTTAGGTGGGATAGGTGGTAAAAAAACCAAAAAGTATCTTAATTTTAAAATCATAAGTTTCGGCAATTGCCGAAACTCTTTTTATCATTTCTGGGGACTTTCTCGATTCTATCCCACCTATCCCACCTAACTCCACTTCCCTATTATAAATCAAAAGGAAAAAATGCAAAAGAGCTCAGTATTACCTAATGACACCGTTAACAAGCTCTAAGGTGGAATAGAATCGCGCATCCCACCTTCATCCCACCTTCATCCCACCTATCCCACCTTCCGCCACCCGTCGCTACATGCACCGGATACAGGTACTGGTCCAGATGAAAATATTATTATTATTCCTACGAAACTCACACAGGTACGTTGACCCCCGAATGGGCCTCGCTTGTCGCGCGCCGGATCTTCAAGCCGCGAACAACGGCACTCCCTCCAACTGTTTTGACGAGGAAGCCCTTGTTTTTCAATTTTTGGTTGAGTTGACGGGTATGCCTCATCTCAAGCCGGTCGAAGTAGTTCCTGTCGGTCCTTATATCCTCCCAGATATCAGATAACTTCACATAATCGGAATAGACACCGGTATCCTCAAAGTAGAGAGCCATGAATTGACCGAGAACGTCGTTTTCACCGAGGTATTCTAGTGCCTCCTGTTTCACCGAGTCAAGCGTTACAAAGTCAAATCCATACTCGTTGTAGATTTTGATAAGATAGCCCATAAAGGCAACGCCGCAATCCTTGGATGAGAACTTTGCTTGCAAGCTTCTGTCCACCACCTTCTCATGTGCACGAATCGGGTTGTCGACGAACTTGTAGGGGTGCTTGATCAAGTCCAGACGGCGCTCGATACCGCCTGAGCTGTCGTCCACTCCAGGGATCTCGTTGAAGCACATGATTATGTTCGCGTTGCAACGAAACTCGGACGCGCTCTTGTAAAGGTCGCGAGCTTGAATTAGGTCGTGGCATGTGCACTGCTTTAAGAGCCCAGCCCGGAGCTTGTCACCCGGTTCAGCCTCGGACGCGACGCAAATCCGTTTTCCTTTCAGTTTGGCGAGCTCCAAGCTAAGAACGCTGCCGGACACCGATCGGCTAGCGAAGAGCCATGCAAAAGGCTCGTAGTAGTAGTCCCCGAACGCGGAAGCGACAAGGTTCTTCGTGAGGCCTTTCCCGTTAGCTCCGGAACCCGACCAAATCTGAAAGCGATCGTTTGGGCGGTTACCGACCACGGATGTCGCAATGTTTTTAAGGACGTACCAAAGAACCTCCTCAGATTCGTGCACACTCTCGACGGCGTGGATGATATCGTCGCATATTTCGCTACTAGCCATATGAGTCTCGACGTCGGACTGTTTGTGGCCGGTACTCATGGAGATCATGTCCTCAGGCCGCCCCTCGCGAAAGCAACGCTCGTGAAAGTCATAAACACAGTCTTTGAACACTAGGAGGTAGCTGGTTCAACCACTGCTTAGGGCTCATAACCCGGTAGCTTATCGCTAACTGTTCGACGAGTTGTTTCTTGAAAGTCAGCTTCGCGATGCTCTTCATGAGCCCTTGAACCCCCTTGATCTCGTCGTCGTTCGTAACGTCCTCCTCAAGCAGTTTCTCTAGAGCTTCGGAGACCGTTTCGTAGACATGGAGTGGATCCGGCCAAGAAAACTAGGGTTCGAACCCACGAATCCGAGTGGATCCGAGACCATGCGCGTGCTATTCCTGCACATTTCGCTGCAATTTCGGGGTTTGAAGTTAGAGCATGTTTGCTCGGTAGGATCCGGATCCACTCCCTGTTCGTGGAGCTGCTCGTCGACAAGGGCCATGACACACTCAACGTCCAGGCCGATACTCTGTCATCTCGGCGACCGGAAAACGAACCAGCCATCTGTCTTCCCGAGGTACGCCAGCATATTCGAAAACATCGCATGGAATACCTTAGCTAGCAAGCGGTGCCCCCCCTCTAGTCCCGCATCCACGATAAGTTTAGTATTTTCGTCGCGCGCCTCGGCGATCGCTGCGAGTTCGCGTTGCGAGTCGGTGTAGCCATCTTCGATCTGCTGAATCCACATGGTGTCGTCCTCGCGAAGGTCGAGCGTTTTGACAGCGAAAATGCATTTCAATCCGGTCGTGCGCGACACGTGCTCCGCCAGCTCTTCAAGGTCAATACTGTTTTCGTCGGAGGACTTTACGAGGACTCCGTCATGGATGAGCGAAGCCAATTCGACTCCTGAGGCGCGAAGATACTCTATAGCCGCGAGCATACATGTTGCCTCTAGATATTGTAACCACATAGCAAAAGCCGTATTTTCCCATTTTTGTTTTACTTTCTTGTTCTTCGCCGCATGAACAAATACTCGGTTTTCCGAACAGGTCTCGAAGTCCGCCTTCAAACCAGCGATACAACGAAGCATTTCCCCACATATCTGTGGAAGAACAGTGTCTTCGGATACATTGTGCTCAATCCTCTAGGTCGAGATGTTTCCTCCGAAGATCAAAATCAGAAATAGCTGCTTCGCGGCCCATCGAGCAACACCGCTCGCACCCTAAACATCCTTGAGGTGTTGTTCACGATTATCGATGTATTCGTGGATTTTGAGAAGCTGTTTGGCGAAGGTGACCGTCACGACGTGTGCGCCTTCGGGTTTGAGCCTAATCCTCGCCACAGCGGACAGTTGCATTCCATCGAGGAAACCTACAACATGCTCGGCTATCCAGTGAAAATTTTCACTAGGACGGCTGTGTCTCACGAAGACGGACAAGCGACTTTCTACCTCGACGACAATCCCGGTAGAAACGACTGGGGCGCAACACTCCTCGACAGCGTGTATCATAACAAGACCAAAACAGTCGTGAATCTTATCAATTTAAGCGCTTTCATACTCCAAGATTTGAGCCCCGAGGCCACTATTCTGATGAAGATGGACGTTGAAGGCGCGGAGTATAACATTCTTCCCTCTCTTCTGCTATCAGGCGCTCTCTGCAAAGTGAACACAGCGTATATGGAATGGCATCCCCGGAAGTACCCGAGGGGTTGGGTTTACGGAAGCAGAAAATGCGCCTCTCTCCAACCGCGGCAGATTCCAGGTGTGCTGAGTTACCTTACCAGTCAAGCCAACGGCTGCTATGTTGAGATCATCAACCTGGACGATGAAACGTATGGCCACCTAAACCTCGAAAAACTGCCCCTGCCCGAAGTAAAAGTGCCGGTCTTGGCAATTAAAGGGGATTACGAGGAGTCTGCTGTGAATGAGGAGGCAGGCAAGATCTAAGTGCGGGCTGTTGGCAGTCAAAACTGTAATCATCGCGCCCGCATTTTTGCTAGTCCTTGTACTAAGATGCCATGGATTGTTTGACTTTGCGACGTCAGAATCAGGTCAAGAAGTTGTAGAATGAGTTGTCGCCGCAGTATTGTCGTTGCAGAACTCAATAAACAGTACGGCGGGATATTAGATATTATGGGTACTTAAAAAATCGAAACGTTGACGGGCGAGTCAACGCTCCCATATTACTTGTTGGCAAGCAAGCCTGCTACGTCTACCGAGGGATTTAACTCAGTCGCAAGCCGGGGTTATTGCACTTGCGGTATTGCTACACGGATGAAAGGAATTGTTTGAACAAGATTGCCCGGCCAACATTGTGTTACAGCCAGCGAATCATATATTGGCTCCCGTTGTTTCACGTCTCTATGGGTGCATTCACTCGCTGTAAATTGCCCGTAGAGTAGTGTTATTACTGGGTGCTATTGACGATATGCGGGCGGCGATGTGGCCTTGAGGATTGCAGCCCATATACCCTTATCTGAATAAAGATCGAAAATCGATATATTGTATCAAAAATTGCTTCACTACATCTGATTTTCATTCACGTAAAGATTGATGCACCTGAGAAGTCATGCCCTAATTATCAATGCATCTGATAATTCAACATCTAAAATATCAATGCATCTGATAAATCGCGGCATAAAAGATCAATGCATCTTATATTTCGGACGCTAAAGATCAATGCATCTGATAATTCAGGCGCTCAAGATCAAAATCCTATAAATCGACAATAAGTACTTGATAAATCAATAAATCGAAAAACTCATAAAAAAGCTATGTGCATTTGATAAGTCAATCATTGTTTCATTGCAGGGCTGTCCCAGTCACAACAAAGATCATGCAGTCGTGAATGGGGACGAGGGCACAATGCAATTGCTCTTCAAGGCTGAGACCCTTGTGCACGTTGGGTCAAGAATACATTGGGTGACATGTCGCATTGTTCAAGAATACGTAAATTACATTCAATCCCCATACAGCCCAACAAATACATGTGCTGCAAACCCCTCACCCAGCACAACACATTCATCGTGGGTTCTACCCTGCCCACTACAGGTTGTCGTGTTTGGGATCATTGGAGTTATAGGAAGTATATAGTCGCTCAAATTATTAGAGGTCTAACAATGACTTGCGATTGCCATATCCAGCTGTGGTGCAAAGGATGCGTTGCCGTGTTGCTACCAGTCCGGACCAAAGCTGCGAATAGCTAGGCTACGGGAGTGCCAAAAAGTGTCCTAGAGTAAAGTGATGCCATATAGGTATCCCAAATTCGGTCGTTGCCAGACAAGTATCCCAAGAGATGAGCGCTGTGAAGGGACCCTTTTGGGATCTAGGAACTTGCAGTTCACACAGAAAAGACACTCTCACACACGCGCGCGCGCGCGCACACACACACGCGCGCGCGCGCGCACACACACACACACACACACACACACACACACACACACAAGATGTAATGCACACAACTCACTCAACAGAACAGAAAGGAATGCATGCAGTGAAGGGTCAAAATGTAACAAAACAGTGGTAAAGATGCATGACGAATATAAGTTGTAGACAAAACACACACACACACACACCATTCACACACACACAGGATGTGAGGCAGACAACTCACGTAACAGAACGGGAAAGAATGCATGCAGTGAAGGGTCGCACTCAATGATGAAGTATTGATCATTAAAGAAGCGAAAAATGGCGCACACGTTCACGACATGCATGAGAGCTAACAAATGGCACGTGATTACCATCTCATCGTTGCTCATTTGGTGGTCTTCAAAAAATGTTCCGTCGTCGTTGGCAAGCCCCGTTAACTATGCAACTATTGCGCCACAAGGCCAAGGCCCATCCCTAACACAACACACGGTGAAAAGTCACAGCAGGCACGGTCAGAATAATGAAGGGTGCATTCCACACACACAGCACGGTTGAGAATATACATTACAAGTAAGACTTGCGAAGCACACACACACACACACACACACACACACACACACACACACACACACACACACACACAGGATGTGAGGCACACAACTCACGTAACAGAACAGGAAAGAATGCATGCAGTGAAGGGTCGCACTCAATGATGAAGTATTGATCATTAAAGAAGCGAAAAATGGCGCACACGTTCACGACATGCATGAGAGCTAACAAATGGCACGTGATTACCATCTCATCGTTGCTCATTTGGTGGTCTTCAAAAAATGTTCCGTCGTCGTTGGCAAGCCCCGTTAACTATGCAACCATTGCGCCACATGGCCAAGGCCCATCCCTAACACAACACACGGTGAAAAGTCACAGCAGGCACGGTCAGAATAATGAAGGGTGCATTCCACACACACAGCACGGTTGAGAATATACATTACAAGTAAGACTTGCGAAGCACACACACACTCACTCTCTCTCTCTCTCTCTCTCTCTCTCTCTCTCTCTCTCTCTCTCTCTCTCTCTAACGCGCGCAAATTTGCAGGATTTCGGCATAGCTGGGCACGACTACGTAGAAAGTAAAGGAGCACAGTGGCACTTGAAAAAAAGCATATGGGACTCACCTCGAGACCGTCCTTGACGCAGACTAAAAACTCAGTAGTCGCTGCCTTCACTTGCAGCGAGGTTGTCGAGAGTTACCACAATTTCCATATCACTACCGACGTCTAATAGTCCTTTGTGTTCGCATCGGCGTAGACGAGCCCTTGATAAAACGAATGGTGTCGTCTGTTGCACAATTTATTAACCGCAAACTCGCACTACGCACCTTTACGAGTCGTAGAGCTTCCGACGGTGAATGCAAACTAGCGCAAGCGTCGACGAAGTCTTGAAGCATCGCCTTCGACGCCGCGTCGAGCAGATGCGAGGCCATTCCAACGTAACTTGCAGAAGTCGCCCCCCACTAGAGGCTTTCAGCGACGATATCGTCGCGTCCGACTCCACAAAGTTGATAATGATGCGAGTCGGACATTTATCCACGGTTGGTCACCGATCATCGGGGTGAAAAGTGCTACTGACGAATGTGGCGCTGCCGCGCGCTTTTCAAGCTGACTACATACGTGTAGTCGCTTGGTAGACTAACGTTTCGTCCCCATATTGTCGCTTTTTCTTAATCCACACGTAACGTAATATATTCTCATGTATTTCGTGCTGTTTCTGAATAGGCTACGAAGAAGGGGAATAAGAATAAACGTTTAATATACTGTACTTTTCAACACTCTTCAAAAGTACATGTACGAATAGATGATGGCATAGGTTCATCGCATCCGTTGATCAAAATCTTCGTAACCAATGATCCCCTTCTGGACCGTCATCGGTGCCGATATCACCACGTTTCGTCCAAACATGGCAATAACGAGACAATGATCCCTTTCATGACGCATACGAGTTGTTGATTGGTCATTCCATGAACCCTTTTTCGTCTTATGTTGGCCGTTGATATATCAAGGAACCAACGGTGGCCATAGATGCATTTTACCCTGAGTGTAGTACTGATAATGCAATTCTGCTTGAGCGCCTTCTCCTTATTTCCATTTCGATTACATAAAAGCATTTGTTTTTGGTGTAAAGTATCAATTCTCACTCTTATGCTAGATATTTTATATGGATATTATATAATGTAGATATAAAGCTAATAATTATTATTCGCGAATTAAGCTCGCGCGCGGGATACAAGAATGAATCAATAGTAGAAAAGATAAATAAATATCTACGCATCTGATAAATCCCGGCCAAAATATT
Source organism: Tetraselmis chui (assembly GCA_026401115.1). Taxonomy (NCBI): domain Eukaryota; kingdom Viridiplantae; phylum Chlorophyta; class Chlorodendrophyceae; order Chlorodendrales; family Chlorodendraceae; genus Tetraselmis; species Tetraselmis chui. Next base: position 49,861 of record JAPMLY010001158.1, read on the forward strand.
GGTGCATCTGATAAATCGCTGCACTAAAGATCGGTGCATTTGATAAATCGCCGCCTAAAGATCTAAGCATCTGATAAATCGCGGCACTAAAGATTGGTGCATCTGATAAGTCAAGCCTTAAAATATCGACGCATCTGATAAGTCAAGCCTTTAAATATCGATGCATTTGGTAAGTCAAGCTTTAAAGATCAATGCATGTGATAAATGGAGTGCCTAAAGATCGATAATTGATTAATTGCAAAAAACGCCGATGCATCGATTACTGATCATTAATCGATCTTCGATTCGGAGCCTTAGCCTAGGCCGGTCGGCACCCCGGTTCGGTGGGAGCGGGCCGTGCATCGTGAAGGTCGAGCAGCAGTTTAGTTTTGCATTTCTCGTCAAGTGGATTTATTTTTAGATCTGTTTTTCTTGATTACAAAAATATCACGTTGTTACTGCTTAGGACGGGGGACTGTGGCAATTACTGCGGTTGCTTACAGGTTTTTAACTCCCGAGGAATGTCGACACACATTGCATATAGGTGTGTCGATAGGTGTACCTGGTCGAAGAGACCCGGGCCCAACTTGCTAATAAGTCCTGAATGGCGAAGTAGAGTGGCCCGAGAGACAGTAATCGGTCGAGTTTGCCGGCACATGTTGTAAACAATTTTAATTTCAATTTCAATTGCCTATTTCGCAGAAACAACTAAGGGGGAACAGCGGCGCGACGAGACAAACAAGCCAGTCTTAACCATTCTAATCACGACCAATCCCCTCCAAGCCGACCTATTGGAAATGAAGATGAAAATGATTTACAACATGTACCGTTATCGCGCTGTGCGGCTGCTTTCTAAGGGCCTTCTTGCTTATTTCATCTAAGAGTTAGAAAGCTAAATTTAGGCCGGCATCCCTAATCCTAGATATTCCTAGGGGCTAATTCAGTAAAACCTTGCATGGGAGTGTAATCAAATTCCGGCAGAGCTAGAGGATGAAATATACTGCATTGCACACTACTCAGCGAAAAAGTCTCGTTGTAAAATCTACAAAATCCCCTTCTCCGCGGAGAAAGAAACAGTATGTAGCTAGTTCTATCGCTAACTCCGATCGCCTTGGTAGGGGAGTGACATGCTAGTCCCCCCCTCTTCCCTCACCCTCTATTGGCACACCACCAAGAAAGAACGGTTGGGGCATTCTTAGACGCCCCCCCCGTAGCTATTCCTACCGGGGTTAGGTCGAGGCGCGGGTGATTATCCTAGGTGTCCCCTTGTTGAGTGGTGAGATGCCGGGGATTGGGCGGGTGTTGATCGAATGGGTACATCGGTCAGGGAGACGTCTGCCGCGGTAGTTTTTAGTGGAGGAGGACGGGAGCGCTGGTATGTGGAGGCCGCACGGCGAGGGAGAGGGGAGCTTCGGGAGTTGGGGTCTGGGCGTGGCATTTTTCCGCCGTGCGAAAGGAGCATGCGCCTTCGGCTAGCAAAGCCGCGTCAAGTTTTTGGCGGGAGGTGGGCGAGGCTGCTCGAAGCGCGAGGCGCATGGAGAGAATACATTCTTTGTAACAAAATTGGAAATTGGAAATTGTTTACAACATGTGCCGGCAAACTGGACCGACTGCTATCTCACGGGCCACTCTACTTTGCCATACAAGACTTATTAGCAAGTTGGGCCCGGGTCTCTTCGACCAGGTACACCTATCGACACACCTATATGCAATGTGTGTCGACGTTCCTCGGGAGTTAAAAAAACTGTAAGCAACCGCAGTAACTGCCACAGTCCCCCCGCCTAAGCAGTAACAGCGTAATAATTTTGTAATCAAGAAAAATAGATCTAAAAATCAATCCACTTGTCGAGAAATGCGGAACTAAACTGCTGCTCGACCTTCACGATGCTCGGCCCGCTCCCACCGAACCGGGGTGCCGACCGGCCGAGGCCGGTCGGCGTTCGGGAGGGACGACGGGCCAGCCTAATCAAGCTCCCGCGTGACTTCGGTCTTGCCGAAGAAAGGAGGGGAAAGGCTGGCAAAAAAACCCTCCTCGCGTGGTCGCTCGTCGACCCCACCGCCCCATCCCGTAAGCCCCGCCAAGGTCGCCGCCGCATCCGCCGACGCGACGGTCCTCCGTGTCGAGGTCCCCCGTCACCTCGAGGGCAGGTGGAGGGGACCGAGACACATAGACATAGAAAACACTGGCGCTCCTGCCTTCGCACCTGAATTTTCCCCGCTCATTTCCCCGGTTTTTTCTTTGTCTGGTACCCGGGTACCTATTTGGTAGTCCGGCCTGCGTCCCTACCCTCCCCCCTCTGACCGCGCGTCCACCTAGTAGACTTTGTTGAGGTTGGGGCCTTCGCGCTTACCCGGGCCCCCCCGCAAGGGTCTCGTCTATCCGGTAGTGGGTATCGAGGAGGGGGGGGGGGGGTCAAGTCGCCGTAGTCGGTTCCGTCGGGCCGCGGGTGCACGGAAATTAGTCAAAACCCTCCGTACGGGGTTTTCCGGCGGCGCCGACCCGGAGGGTCGTCGTCACCAGATCTTGTAGCTCCTCCCGTCGCGACAGGCCTCCTTGCCGCCCAAGCCTACCCCCCCCTCGGGAGATGTATCTCGTCGGCGTGGCGGCTCGCTAGTGAGCGCCCTACCTTGGTGCTGCTCCCCAACTAGCTCGACGCCGGGTACGGACATTAGTTCAATTATCCAAAAAGCCCTCCGTACAGGGCTTTCCGGCGGCGGCTGATCCTGAGGATCGCCGCCGCCTCACATAGCCGCTCCTCCGCCTGCGGCCTGCCACCGGCCTATGCCATGTCTTGTTTCCCCCTCTGAGAAGTGTCGACCGGCACATGGCTGGTCGGCAGCTAGCGAGCGCCCTTTCCTGGCGCTGCTTCCCCGCTGGCCACTACCAGCTCCAACACCCACCCCCCGCCGCAGATCCGGCCGTACCCTCCTCGCAATCAGACGCTCCTGAAGTACAGGTCCCACCCCCTCGAGGTAGGACTGTTCTTAGTACTATCTGTACGCGAAAAAACATATCGTACGGGCCGAGCGGGAGATCTCGGTGCCGGTATTGCACAGAATTATTTTTTCAAAAGCCCTCCGTACATGGCTTTCCCGACAGCTGTTGATCCCGCGGATCGAGCTGTCGGCCCTCTTAGCCCCCTACCGTGCCATGCCTAGCACGGCTACGGGGTTTCCCGCACCCACCACGGGGAGGTGAGGGGATGCCGACGGGCCTGCGAGCGCACCCCCCTCCGGGGTCGCCGCCGCTGCGCCGCCGGCGGGCGCCCTTTGTATATCTATCTCATGTGAGGATGTTGGTTGTTCTTGAAGGCGACGTTTCGAAGTTTGGACGAGCTGTCACGGGGCTTTGTGGGGTGTGTCTGTAGGGTGTGTGTCCTCCTCCATGTCGGTTGGGTGGTCGTTCTGTTTTCCTCCCGTAGCGGGAAGGTAGTGGTGTTGATTCGTAGTGTCGACAGCGTCGGTAGTGTGGGTAGGCTGTGAGGTGTTGTCCGCACGTTGCGCGTCCGGTTAGTTACGGGGTGAGGTCTGGAGGCGAAGTAACCTATCAATAGCCCCGGCGAGGTAAGAAGAGCGATCAACCGAGGTGGCTCGTTTGACCGAGACTCCGAGAAGGCTCGCGCCGTGTGCGTATAGAGCAACCGTAGCAAAGATAATTTTGTGGCGTTCAGTCTTACGGTGGTGGCGCGCTCGGCGTGATTTTTGTACAAGGGAAAGGCCGATGGAGGTCCATGTAGCGGCCTCGACGAGGCCCGCCGCTAAGTCGGTGCGGTTAAGGGGGGCTTGGGTATGTGGGATAGCCTCGTGGGGGGGAGGACTTCGCCTTACTCCTGCGTGGGCTTGAGTACGCGGTAAATTCGAAGAAACCACGGGTTGATCGGGTCGGGCAGTAGATGAACAATAATCTTCTTGAGGGTAGTGGCGTAGAGGAGGGGAAGGGGGGAGGTGAGGCTAAGGACCACCTTTCGGGTCTCGGTAAAGGTGGCAACCTCATTACCCATAGCAATAGCTCCGACTCCGTCGGGTTCGTCGGCGGTAAGGGCTGCCTCCGTTGAGAAGTTGGCAGCGTCGATTCATGTTGTTGTTAGAGTGGAGCGCAAAGCGTGTAGTCCGGTTTTGCCTCTTGCTATGTCGAGGTGGAAATTTAGAGAGTCGGTGTTTGTTTTAGCCATTTGGTCTGTTGGGGACATGATAACATCTGTGGAGTCGGAGAGTTCGACCATACGGTAGTCGAGCCTCCATTTGTAGAACTATCGGTAACGTGTAGGGGTGTTATCCGGTAGCGTCTTGCTAAGGGGGGGCATGCCGCTTGCTGCGAAGCAGTGGGACCTACTATAATACTACCTCGTCAACAACACCGCGCTCTTCACCGAAAACTATACCTGCCACCCCTCGTCCGCAATCCGGAGTTTCTCACATTTTGAAAACCTCGCTAACAAGCAAGCTGCAACTACACTTTCATCGTGGCCGGAAACCGCATGCCTCGCCGTCCGCGCTACACCCCCCGCCGGCTTTAGTGGTCATCTCAAAGCCTCCGCAAAAGAGCAGCCTCCGCTACCATCTGATCGGTGCTCGCCTCCCCGTCGTCAAATACATGAGCGACCGGGCCAAGAACAACCCCGCGACCGAAGGCAAGTACATTGACCCAACCATGACCCCATTCTCAGCGGCGTCGCGGAGGCGTTTCTTCGGATGGCTCACCCCGACCCGACCCGACCCGACACTATACTAGGATGTGCAAGCCTTTGGTTTAAGTTACTCGCACACGTGCGCCAATGGGTAAATGATCATTTTGATTTAAATTTTGAGGTTTGCATCCCCTAACCACCATGTGTACGGGACAGTGACCCCCGCGGTTAATGCTTTCGTTAGTGACGACGCGTCGCACCTCCAAAGTCCAGAAAACTAAACCCGTCTTGGCACTAAGTCGCAACCAACCACCCGAGGACTTCCCCGACGGTCATATAAGATAGAGCTAGCGACGAGCATTGCTCGCTCTGCCTTCGAGCTTAGCCAATCTAGGCTTCGCGTGAACCCACCCACAACCCTATAATTATGCGTTGATCTTCCCGAGGCCCAGCATGCGGCAAGCCGCGCTGCTTAAATCGTATTGGGCTTTAGCGATGGCCGCTGCGGTGCATGTCCGCAATCGTGTGCATAGTAGCGGAGCCGGCGGTGTACCTTTCACCTTGGCGACCGGTAGACGAGCTGATTTGAGCTCCATGCGGGTCTTCGGCTGTCCGGCCTATGTCCACGTTGACAAGTCTCAACGCCGCAAACTTGACGATCGCGCGTGGAAGGGTGTCTTTGTGGGATATGCTTCCGAATCACCTGCGTGGTTGGTGTACAATCCTGCTACTCGTCGGGTGGTGAGCAGCCGCAACGTGGTGTTCGATGAGGCTGCAGTCCTCTCCATGGGGGAGAGCAATGCGGAGCGACGCAATGGTGATGAAGAGGACAGCATCCCGGGCACCATGTGTAGCGAAGAACCGGATACACCTTCGGGGGAGTCGCCGCTACGGGAGTCGCTGCAGCATTCCGGGTCGACGGAAGAGGAACGGGACATGCATTCGGGGGAGACTCCACGGCCAAGGTATAATCTTCGATCCACTGCTGCACCACAGCAATGCGTACCCAGTCCAAGGTATAATCTCCGTTCAGCGGGCGCTTCGGGAGATGGATGGACTGCGGGAAGTGCCGCAGCTATTAAGTCAGCCAGCAGCCCGACCGTTCAAGAGCCGGTGTCATACAAGCAAGCGCTGAGGAGTCCCCAATCGGGGGAGTGGGAGGCAGCTATCAAGAGCGAGTACGACTCACTTGTATCTCGAAAAACCTGGACATTGGTCCCTTGTCCTGCCGGTCGCAAACTCGTAGATTACAAGTGGGTGTTCAAGCTGAAGCGCGATGCCAATGGACAGATTGCAAGGTACAAAGCAAGACTTGTGGCTCGCGGGTTTACTCAGGAGAAGGGTGTGGACTACCACGAGACCTTCGCTCCCACAGTGAGCGTGATTTCTATTCGAACGTTGCTCGCGCTTGCTGCTTATAATGATTGGGAGGTGGAGCAGCTTGATGTGGTGACGGCATTTTTGGAGGCCGATATCGAGGAGGAAATCTGCATGAGGCAGCCGGAAGGATTCCGTCACTTCGACATCAATGGAGAGGAGCGAGTGTGCTTGTTGAAGAAATCATTGTATGGCCTCAAGCAAGCTCCAAGGAACTGGAATAAGACCATCACAGCATGGCTAGAGGAGTATGGCTTTACCCAATCCAAGGTGGATCCCGGCATTTACGTCTTCATCAAGGAGGGTGAGCTTTATGTCTTGGCGTTGTACGTGGACGACAGCATCATCGTCGGACCAGCGGGTAGCTTCATCGTTGGGTTCAAGTCGGCTTTCGGCGAAAGGTTCAACGTGCAAGACCTCGGTCCAGTGTCTTGGTTGCTTGGCATGACAGTCGAGCGTGATCGTGGCAGCCGCACCATCAGGATTGGACAACAGCAATACGTCTTAGATATGTTGGAGCGCTTCAACATGATGGGCTGCAAGCCAGTGGGCTCACCTATGGCGGTCGATGCTTTGAGCAATTGTGTGGAGACGTCGACATCAAGGTTGCCTCCCGGTCTAGTGCCGTACCAAAGCTTGATCGGCAGCTTGTTGTATGCTTCCGTAAGCACACGGCCCGACATCACCATGGCTGTTAGCCACCTTAGTAGGTACATGTCCGACCCCTTTCAGTCATATTGGGAGCAAGCCAAGAGGGTGCTTCGCTACCTCAAGGGGACCGCAGAGTCGGTGTTGATGTACGGTGGCGCACCCTCAGCAAAGCTGGTAGGATGGTCAGATTCTGACTACGCGAGTGATATTGGCGAGCGGCGCTCTCGCACGGGGTATGTGTTCATGCTCAACGGTGCAGCGGTGAGCTGGAAAAGTCAGCGGCAACAAACTGTGGCGTTGTCGACAGCGGAGGCAGAGTATATGGCGCTGACTGCGGCCACTCAGGAGGCGATGTTTTTGAAGCAACTACTCCACGAGTTTCACCAAGACTCCGGGTCTCCCATCACAATTCACGAGGACAATCAGAGTTGTATTGCACTCAGCAAGAATAGCATGACGACCGGACGCAGCAAGCACATGGACGTGAGGTACCACTTCTGTCGGGAGAAGGTGGAGAGCGGAGACATCGAGGTGCGATATTGTGCGACGGAGAACATGCTTGCTGATGTGCTTACCAAGCCATTAGTGAGTGCAAGGCATAGCAAGTTGTGCAATGCCATCATGGGATTGCCTGCGTAGCAAGGGGGAGTGTTGCGAGACATGGTTTTGTGTGATAATCAAGTTGCTACACAGCAATGTTGGTCAAGTAGCATCGTGATAGTACGGCTGTGACTCAGCACTATGAGATGATAAACCAATCAACAATAGAGAGGATTAGGTTGCTGATGGTGGCAAGTTGCTGAGCGTTAGATATCATCTAAAGGCTCAGAATATATGTTGGCGTGTGCTCACCACAAGGTGAGTGCGTGTCCTGTGATAGGCAAGTGCTAGGCACTTGCTGAGGGTGACATGACATGCAGTGTCACTCACCGAGTGTAAGTATTCTTTATTGCCCCCTCAACTTTGACATGGTCTATTGGCCAAAATGTAGTCAAAATTACATCTTTGGCAAATTTGCCGAAATGTGTAAATCGTCTGGGCGTAGCCTTGGCCTATCGCTGGGCGTTATTAGGGTTTGGGTTCACGGCAAAGGATTATTATCCCTAAAATCCCTAAACCCAACCTGCAACCCTAGCAGACCCGTTATTTTCGATATTGCGAGATATCGCTATGATGGAGTTGGTGGTATCTACGGTCAACAACGCGGTGGCACCCGCTACCCAACAGACTAGCCTACAACTTCCGACTCCCGATGCTCTCACTCGCTTGGGAGATTCCGGGGGCCACATTCAACGGGGCATTTCGCGCATTCTTCGTGCCCGGGCCTACCTTAACCTCTTGGCGTTCTGGAGACCTTCCCCACCGGACTATATGAGGGTGATTTCGGGTACGGGTCGCGGGGCTTTAGCTCTCTTTTTCGCTTCACATGAGTCCATTTTCAAGGCGCCATCCGATTGCTACACGATGGCAGCCCACCGGGTGCTTGGCTTGACTGCGGAGCGCGCCGCTCATGTTCGAAAATGCCCTCGGTGCAATGAGGCTCCTTCAGAATCTCGCGGGTATGGATCTTCGTCGACGGTATCGAGCATCTTTATGTCGGGTGAGCGCTCAACAACCGCTATGCTCATGGACCATATCCCCCGGTGCCCGTGCTCTTGGTATATCATTCAACTCCACGACCGTATTGTCCACGTGCTTGAAGAGTTCATGCTTGAAGCGGGGGCTACTAAGGGCTGGGACTTGCGGTTGGAGGTCCGCCGTATTCGGACGGGAGCTTCTCGAGATTGCCCTAGGGATGTGGTTTGGTTGGACTTCATGGCTCCGCACCGTCATTTTGTTGTTGATGTGACGGTTACAAGTGCTCGCACGAACACCAATATTCCTCGTATAGGTGCTCGCCTCCCACACCCTGACAGCCTTGCATTGGGAGCTCAGCAAGGCAAACTTGATGCGGACCTCCGCACTTCCGCTTTGCTTGGCACGCCTTCGGTTCAGTCGGTCCATGACTACTATCCCTTCGCCATGGAGGATGGGGGCCGGTTGGCGCCGATGGCGGCTGAGTTTGTTGATCGCTTGGCTATTTTGGTGGTTGTTCGTCGCTTCCATGGCATGGGTGCCGCGGACTCTCGTTCCTTGCGTTCTGACAGTTATGTCCGTATGCAACATTTTGTTCGTCGATCTACTTATGTTCCGTTTCGGCGTTTTTGGGGGGATGTGCGACGTGAATTCATGCAACGTCTTTTTGCTGCTCTTCGTGGCACTCTAGGTTCCTATCTCCGCGACGCTTTCAGGAGGGCAGTGCTGATGCTGTGGCATGCCTTCCAGTTCCTCGGGCTTAGGTTTTTTCCCTCTTTTCTTCTTTTTGCTTGGTGGCCTCCACTGCTTTTTCTTGTAAGAAATTGATCGATTACACAATTACACAATTACACAATTACACAACTGGTGGTCTCCGCTGCTTTTTCTTGTACAAAATATTTCATACATACGCGCGTGTGCGCACGCAAAAGAGCAATTACAGCAATTACAGCAGCAAATACAGCAATTACCTACAGGAAGCGCTGCGGGAAGTATCGCTTTGAGATAAAGAATACGAAAAAAAAATGCAGCTACAGGTACAAGGTACAGGGAAGGATCACCAGTACCTGTACCCTTACAGGTACTTGTGGGGATAAAAACATTGTCGCTACTGGTACTAAGTACGGATACCTGTACCTGTTCCAGCCGTCAATAATATGCATATCGCTACGTGTCAAGCGCAAGTGGGCCGCAATCCGTGGCCAGCGTTGACACAAGTGGCAGCGGCACTTACGTACATCAGCCTGTGCATGACGAGGAGCGCCCGTAAGCTGCATCATATCATCCACGATTCGGGTAGATTTAGCGACTACACATACGGTACCCGTATTTTCATTCATCGACAGATCCATGTATTAAATCATTTATTTGGTCATATTGGTAATATAGAGGTTTGAATTACAGGGCTAAATTACGAAGTAACCGGCGTTACCTCCGTTACAAGCGTTACCTCCGACGTTACATCTCCCTAACGGTTCAAGCGCCCACGCGCGCACGGACAGTAAAATGTCCGCACACTATATAGCACACCAGCAGCGATTGTGTGTCCACCTTCTGCCTTTTGCGAGAGCTATCGCTCACGCAAACGGCATCGTGGCTCTTGCTAGCCACGCAAGGTGTTGATCACTTGAGTCTCATGCACGACGCACGAAAACACACTCCTTCAGTTCAAATGGCAGACCGCATGGTATTGCCTACTGACCTCTACCCCGTTGCGCCCGGTGACGCGCCGGAACAGCAGCCAGACCAGCTGCAATTGTTGACACATATTGTTCAGCAGTTGGCAGCCCAGGTCGAAACTCTATCCGTCGCAACCGCATCAACTAAACACACTACTTCAGCCATCCCCACAGCCGACTCCGACAGCGCTGCGGGTGGACGACTCGAGTTCGACGCTCTACCAGCCGGAAGTAAGAACACCCCTCTAGAGTATATCGACCCTAGAGAGTGGTCCGATTTCGCGTCCCGTACGTTCGCGGATTGCCTACCCCCATCTGGCACAACAGTCCCGTGCCTGTGGAACCCTTGACACGACGAGGCCGACAATTTTTTTACGGACAACGCGAGAATTTCCTCCCGCGACGAGTATCGCCACCTGCTCTGCTATGGTGTATTTACGGCCGCCGTTAACGCGGCACTCGAAACTGCTATGGAAACGTTTCGCTCGGTCCCCTCTACCCCCGACGAAGCAACCTACGCCTACTCCCTCGTCGACGCAGCGCTACGTACTAATCAAGCAGTGGCCTCAGCGGGGGAAGCGCGACTCACCTATATCAGACGATTCAAGGCCAAGAAGATTCTCACCGGCGAAGAACGCGTCGCGGAGCGTCTCGTCTACACACGTTGCTTCGACACAGTCGCCTCCGACCGTGGAGGCAACGTCGTCGACGGACTCATGTCATCCCTTGAGGACAAACGACTCGAAGGCAACATCACAGCAGCTGCAAAAGCCCAAGCAACTGCCCAGTTCAAGGCCGACAAGCCTAGACCTGACAGATCGGACATGCCGAACGACAAGCCGGACAAGCCGGACAAAACCAAGGCCAAGCCTAAGGACCGCACGGGCGGCCGCCCCCTCCCCCCTACCGACAAGGCACACAAGAAGACCGAGGCCGACAAGGAGGAATGACGGGGTGATCCACCGCGCCGATTCCTGCACACCAGATTCAAGCTACATGCGTCATCGCGTGCGGCGAAATTGGCAAGCCTGGAAAGATATCGGCGCGAGCGGACAAGTCTTACGGTGGATCCGGGAGGGCGTTACTACTCCCTTCCAAAACAACCGACCCCCAACCCCGTTCAACCAAGGCATCTCACTCCTAGACGCTACTCCCGAGCAGCTCACCTTTGTCGAGGCCGAGCTCGCGCGCTTCGTGGAGACGGGAGCCTGGGAACGCACCACATGCTGCAAGTACGTATCCATGCTCTTCTTAGTCGCCAAGCCGGGCAAAAATCAGTGGCGATTTATCGTCGACCTGCGACACCTGAACAGCTTCTGCGTCAGAAAGCGACTACGGATGGAGTCTTTGCTAGGCGTACGTCACCTGACTCGAAAGGGCGACTACATGTTCTCGTTCGACCTCAAGGACGGGTTCTACGCGCTTGGCATCGTGCCAAAGCAGCGCGACTTCCTAACAGTAAACGTTCGCGGCCAATTGTACCGACTAGCTGGCCTCCCGATGGGCTAGTCGCTCAGCCCTTACCACTTCTGCGCGTTTACGGACACATTCGTACGACACCTCCGACAACCGGACCCCGGTGGTTTTACGACACAGCAGGGGAAGCCTACACAACCCGACAACGACAGACCGAGCAAGCGCTTCCTACGACACACGCGGTGGCGCGGAGCAAAAATCTTACCTTACGTGGACGACTTCCTCCTCTTCGCCGCCACGCGTGCGCTCGCTCTGGCGCTCTGACAGCGCGTCGACCACCTCCTCACCAACCTCGGCCTTCTCCGCCACCCCTTCAAGGGTTTTTGGGAGCCGACGCAGTACGGCCACCACATGGGCATCGACATCGACACAGCTACATGTTACTTCTTCGCCCAGTGGAAAAGCTTCAGAAATTCGCCACACAAGCTCGACACCTACTGCGACGTACAACAAGAAAATGCAGATGGCTACTTGTCAAGGAACTACAATCATTCGCGGGTCAGGCGCAGTATCATTACATCATTGCGACACGTCGGGAATGGTACGATGGAATATTCTTCTTGTGACCACAATTCTTCTGTAATGGTAGGATAAGGTAGCTGATTCGGTTAGAAGAAAATCACATATATATATAAGCACTGGAATCGTCCTCCAGCAAAGCGCAGGGAGGAAAAGGAGGCAAAGATGCATTTGGTACATATGTAGGGAAGGTCCTTAGGGTTTTCCTCATTCTCCGCTTCGAGGTACGGTACGAGTACTGAAAAGTAAGATATATTTAGGGTTTTTTTTTTCATATATGTACATATATTTCATATATGTACGTATGCTACGGGTATTGTAGTTAAAGTTCGTTAACATGATCTCGAGTAATACGGAAACCGCGACGCAAGGCCGCTAGCGATTGTTGATTGTCGTGGCGCGCGGAGGGTTCTGGACACGCGCTTTCTTGGTCTC
>JAPMLY010001158.1:62202-84119 GCA_026401115.1 Tetraselmis chui
ATGCTTATCCGCTTGTTCTAGCAAAATGATCCAGCCAACGCATGGCCCCATACGTCCATGGATTAGGGCGCATACGACTAGATTGGCGGAGCTCTATATTACCGCTTATGTACGTATTCAGGTTTGGCCCTTCAAGGAACGCCCTAGTCCTAGCCACAGCTGTCATTGCTTATATGGGCGCTATTCCTAGCTCCCGCGGTAGCGGTGTTGTGGCCACCCCGTGGGCCTTTGCACCCACCCCAACTAGGCGCCTCAAGCACTAATTTGATTTAGTTTGTAATCAATTGACGCCGCTAGTCGTATCCATCCCCCAAATCAACAAACACACCCGTAAGTAAGGACCGGCAATGCCTAAGTCTCGAGCATTGAGGAGCGTACGTTGATGGGGATATCCCGCCCTTCCAATAGGGAGTCGAGCTAGCCTAGTGCCACACCCAGGGGGCAAAAAAAAAAAAACGGAGTCAAGCGCTTCACAAGTTCACATATCCGCTACATCCTACTTCATCATATCAAAAATCTATTATAAAGAAAGCTGCATAGAAGCGGGAAGGAAAGAACAAAACAAGCTTTAATTCAGGCACATAAGATCTTTGCCACCATCCGCGAAAGATGAGATCTCATCAAGCTGTCTGAGGCAGCTGTTTGTTTTTTCCTAATTTCTTCTTTTGCTTCGTGGTCTCCGCTGTTTTTTACCTTGTGAGAGGTCTAGTGTGTTTCAGGCAAAGAGGCTTCGTCATGATGATATCTATCCCCACCCAGGATACTCATACCGTACCCGTATAGCCGTCGCTTTGTCCGCCACCTCTTACTGCTATTGTATGCGGAACTCCAAGTATTGCTTACAAGAAGATGGAAAAGCATCACCATAAACCATCAGCACCAGAAAAGCATCAAAGTAAACTAGCAATATTCCGACATTCATCAAGTGCTAAATATGGGCACTGCGCCGGTTCCACTCCTGCCTCTCGTAGTTTCTGTCTACCGCAATTTCGCTAGACGGGCCTCCGCAGGAGCAGGTGCTCAATCGTCCCTTGCGAGGGTAGCTTGATTATCTGCAGGAGGATATAGGCAGTGATGGCAATGCTGCCAAGGCACAGCACGGCTATAAGCCAAAGCCCGCGTGCGAGCCAGCTGCGCTCCTTGTAGAATATCCAGACGTAGCAGCAGCCGAAAGCCACGTAGATGTCCACTAGCGTCGCGGTCATCCAAGGCGTCAACAGCTCCGGTCGGAAAGGGCTCCCGTCAGTGGCAAGGGTGTATCCCACCGTGACGGTGATCGCCACGAAAGCGGCGCCAAAAAGCGCCAGAAGCGCTGTCTTTGCTGCTCTCGTCTTTACCCTTGGCGGTTCCGTTAGGGACACGGCCGCGTCGTCGAGGGTGCTCATTGCCTCCCGTGTGCTACCTGGCCCTTCTGTTGCGTATGATTTCCTGCGCTGAAGTAGGTCGCCACTCATACGGCTGAAGCCTGGCCTTTCCGAAATGATACGTATCCACAAAGACAGAGTACACGGTGAAGGCAACCAGGAGCCGGCGAGTGGCTTTGGATACTGCGGATGCTGCCGCCTGAATGTTGAAAATTAGGGGGAGTGCTTACTATTTTCTGTCCGTCTGCTATTTTCTGCCCATCGGACTGCTGATTATTGCGGCAACTAATCTCTGTGGCATCTACACCCGTACCCGTACCTGTGGATGTACTACAGGTACATCAACAGTATTTACCTGTAGTACCGCCACAGTACGGGCGTGAATCCTTAATAAATTAATACATATTATTTAGGCAGGACCACAAGACTTCTGGGATGCATGTGGGCAAGTTGTTGGCCTCCTGGCGTCGAAAGGTCTCTCTCGCCGTCCATGTTGCTCACGCGGACAACGTCTTGCGCGGTTTGTCCGACGCTGCGGACGGCATGGAGGCCGCTTCTTCCTGGGCTGGGATGCCTTCTCCTGCCACGGCGCTCTTCACCCGCGCCACTGGCCGCAAGCGTCCCCGTGCTTCCTCGAGCGGCGCGTGAGGCGCCGCCTGTTGCCTGCACGTGTTGCATTCTCGGCGTGGCTTAAGAGTTTCCTCAGTTTGATCTGCTAGGTTTGTGCACAATGTAGTGCTTTCCTTTTGCTGTGCTTTGGATTCCGTGATCCTCTTGTCACTCTTGCCCTCTTGTTTCCCGTCCCACTTTCCCTGTCCGTGCTCATCTGGTTCTTCTTGTAAACAATTATTTACGAAAAGACTTCTCCCTTATTCTTTTCCCCGTCCGCGTCGTGTCTCGCGCGTATTGCGCATTGCTTGAAAATGCAGAAAGCGCACAAAAGACACGAGAACAGGGAAAATTGCGAGGGTTGCGTAATTCGTATTGGTCACAAAACCCTCGGGTGCATATATTCAATATTCAACCTTGCAATATTCAACCTTTGTTTAGCCAGGCGATGATCCGCATGCAGTACTCAACAATGAACACATTTACAATAATTCCCGTACAAGAAAAAGCAGCATATTAAAACCGCGATGATAATAGCCTCCAAAGTGTGAGTTGGCCGCTATTCCAAGCTCGATAACGTACAGATCTCCCTGTAGATAGCGATAGAATAAGAAATCCAGCGTTGACCTTCACGTACCGCTCCAAAACAATAGGTATATGTATTTCCATCCGTGATTTTGTAAAGAATGCTATTTCTGCAATTTTTGACAAGGACACCCATGCATCACATGCACTGCCAGCCTGTATGAGTACGCATCGCGATGCTATATAAAAACACTGTACGAAAGTACTTGTATTATTATCGACAAGAATCCAATAGTTTACACCCTGAAATAAAGAATGCGCTGTACAGAGCATGGGTAATAGCGTTGACTCAGTCGTCGCGCGATGCGCATCAGCCGCCGCGCATGTCTCCATCAGCCGCGACTTGTCGCAATTGTTGCTGTTCAGCCGGTAGTCTAGGCACTGCTTATCTTGTTCCAGACGCTTCGTTGCGAGCGCGAGAGGGTCTATTGGGGTGTCGACAACATATCGCTGCAGTGCATTGGTTGACTACCGCCCATCGTTGCATCGCGCGTACGGCTCCATAAGGTATTTATTGCAATTCAGTGCAGCTACACCTTTGCTTATTTATATGTCTCTAAACGAGTACTAAGTGAATGTGCCTAATTTACCGGTTTATCAAAATATCGCCTCAATGTGTTTCTTTAGGCTGTCGAATCAGCTCCGCGACACCCATCTTTCAGATGGCAGGCGACACTGGTGGTCGCTTAGCCCAGGCTGCAAAACGGCGCAGGCCGGACGGTCAGAACGGTATGTCACCCTGTTGTAAGCAACTCAACAGCACTTACTAGTTATTCAGATATACTGGTAATGTGACAATATATAGTACACCGTACTTAGTACACATCATTAGTCTAGTTACCATTCGTTAGTCTAGTTACCACCTGCGTGGTTAAAGCGAGCGTCTTGCCCTCGCTCCTCTCACTCCTTTCTACCGACTCCAGCCCGTTCACAGGCTGGGTGTCTATGTAACTATCCTTTACCTGCTTCCCTTCTCGAACCACCTATACTTGGTTCTACAGGTTATGGGCTCCTCCACACCATCGTAGACAAATTCTTTCTCTTTTCCCTTCACAGCCACAGCTTTCAGGCACTCCCGGCACTCGAGGCGTTGCCTCATAATTTTTTTTTTCAGTACTATCCACAATACTGTTGGCGTGAGTTTCTTCCCTCGAGCTCTGCTCAGGCAACGCCGACACATCCTCCTACCCCTGGTGTCGCCGGACCTCTCAGCCGTCAGCTCACACGCGTTGAACGCACTCGTTCAACACGTACAGGGTGCACACAGGTCCAATTCACGGGAGGGGGGAGCATTCTCGGGTGACCACTCATACACAGGTTGCACGACAGCTTTCAGCGGCTCACTACACCTGCCCCCACCCCCCGTTGGCCATTGGCGCCCTACTGTGCCCCACTGTTGTGGAGTATACGGCAAGGAACTGTGAGACACCCCGGGGCATCAGGCCGAGGGGTCGGCGGGCATCAGGCCGTCTCACAGAAACCACCGTTAGGCACAGTAAGCGCTAGCAGATTTTTCTGCTGTCCCTGTTCCAGCCCGCCGTGCCACAATGGCACCCAAACTCCGCGGTGCGTCGTCGAGTGCTGCTCCCGGAGGCTCGTCCCCGTCGTCTGATATTCCCTCGGATAGCGAATTGACCATGTCGGTTCTGCACACCATCATGGCGCGTCTTGACTCCCTGGAACAGCCCCAGCACCAGGAGCCGCCCCGTCGACTCCCCACGCCGGACGTCCACCCCCCTTTCCACCAATCCCCCCACACCCCAGTCGGAGCTCCTTCGACCCCACCGTCTGCCTTTCGACCAACAGTCGATCCAGCCATAGTGTGGAACGCCAGCCGAGCAAGTGCAGGTTTCGACAGAGAGGCGTGCATTCGTCATTACAAGATGGACCAACCGCGCCTTCAGCCAGAATCCCCGTTCAAACGCTGGAAACACGACTTCATCTCTTACTTGCGTCTAAAATATCCTGCTCTCATCCCTCAGCTCGTTCTACACCAATCCGGTGCCCGCATCGATCTCGATGCTCAGGACTTCCTCCAGGCCATGCTGGCTCAGGCAACAAACCTACACCCCGTTGGCCGACAAGCGATCGACGCTGTCCCCTCGTCGCAGCCCGACAGAGGTTCTGCGTCGTGGCACAAGCTGTGCAGCCGGCTGGACGCTCAGAGCATCTCGCTCACCATGCGTCTAGCGTCTCAGCTTATTCGCCAACAACGTCCAGGAGAAACTCTCACCCAGTTCGTTCACAACATGCGCCAGTCGTATAACGAGCTGAATGAGTCCTGCATGCTGGCCGATGGACCGGTCACTCTGCCGGAACACCTCTTCAGCATTTTTATGCTGGTTGGCATGTCACAAGCAGGTCACTTGGGCCAAGCCAAACAATGCATAATAAATGCTTTTGACCCCAACGTCACTATCCCTGCCGGTGCGCTGACGGAGCATCTTCTGCGACATGCGGATCACCTCGACGACCCTGTCGGTGACCCGCCTGTCCCCTTCCCCGCTCCCGCTCCTGCGACTGCCTTCCTTGCTGGACCTCCACACAGACGTTCTCACCCCCCGCCAAGTGGTCGCACCCCTTTGGACAAGCGGGTCAACTACTCCTTCGCTGAGAAGTGTGGTTGCTGCGGTGACCCCGACCACCGCGGGTCTAACTGCAAGGCCACTGACGCGCAGATCATTAAATGGCAGCGCTACAAGATCAAGACACTCCATGAGCATTTCAACCGCGTGAAGGCCCCAACTGCTCACCTGAGTGAGGTGTCTGATGACACCCCTGTGACAGTGGACACTGTGGCGGAGGTGGACGAGTCCGACCCGCTTTCCGACTATCTTGTGCGTTCCCCTATCTGCCCAGTTGCCCTTCTGAGCCTCCCCCGACCTGCCGGATCCTCCCTGTCCCAATGCTGGGTGGTTGACTCTGCGTGTTCTATCAACCTCTCTGCCCACCGTGGTGATTTTATCACCTTCACACCCGCCACTGACACATCCACTGTTGGCGGAGTTGGTGTTATCATTCGAGGCAGTGGCACTGTTCGACTTAACATCCAATTACAGTCCGGGGCTGTTATCACGCGTGTTATCCACACACTGTTCACTCCTGACCTTATCACACGGTCATCACAGGGCATTAGCAGACTACTTAGTGTCAGCTGGCTGCAGAAACACTGCGGATGCGAAATCTCTTTTCCCCATGACACTGACATTGGCCTGTTAATCGTTCCTACAGGAATGGGAGTCCTGAAGCCCAGCGGCAACGGTCTTTACGTACTTCCCCTTCTGGACGCGTCCCCATCTGAGACAGATCCACATGTTACTCGCTTAGACAGCCCCCCCCTTGCCCTTGCGTCTCCCACTACTGCCACTCTGTGGCATAATCGCCTCGGCCACCTCCACATGCAAGGCCTTGAGGCCCAGCATGCCAATGGTGTTGAGACTGTCCCTCACCTTGGTTCCGGTGTAAGACATATTTCCTGTGATTCGTGTCTGCTTCACAAAGCTCAGTCCGCAGTCAAAAACAGATCGCCGTGTGACAAACCTGCATCACCTCTCATGCAACTGTCATGTGACCTGTGGGGCCCAGTCAGCATTCCCTCACCACATGGCCTGCGCTATTGCATCCTTGTCATTGATCACCACACTCACTTTATGTGGGTTCGGTTCATGAAAACTAAGGACGAATCATGCGCTCTGCTCGAGTCGATCCTACTGGAAATCAAACACATCCACGCCAAACATCATGCACAAACAACGGCATTTGCCCCTGTGCTGAAGTTTGACTCCGACACAGTGTTTGAAGCTGCTGAGACACAGTCCATGTGTGCCAAACTGGGTGTTGGCACTCAATTTTCAGCCCCCTATGCGCATCACATGCTCGGTAAGGCTGAACGTCCATGGCGCACCATCCGTGATTGCGCTGCTGCGAGCATGCACACCATGTCCGTGCCCACGTCCATGTGGTCTTGCGCCATGAGCACCGTTGTCCACCTCCGCAACCGCACTTTCAGTCGCGCAGTTGGCACCTGCGGTGGGGTTCCCCTCACTCTCCTCACATTCGCTTCCCCAGACGCTTCGGGGTTCCGAGTGTTTGGTTGTGCGGCATTCGCTAAAGTCCCAGATGCCCAACGCAAAAAACTGGATCCGAAATCTTTTCGTGGTATTTTCGTTGGGTATCCGCCCAACTCTCCTGGTTACAGAATTTACAATCCTGCAACTCGGCGCATTACCACCTCCGTGCACGTCGTCTTCCAGGAGGATGTCTCCGGGTTTGGCAAATGCCTTAACCCCATGCCTGCGCTCGACCCCTGGCCTAGCGCGCATGTTCCCTCCTCAGACTCACCCGCTGAACCGCTCATCCCCATGCGTCCTCCCCGTGAGAGAGTGCCTCCGGCGCATCATGCCGATTACGTCGCGCACGTTGCTGTCACCCCCCCACTTCTCCTCACCGCATGCTGTGACCGTGGTGTTGATCCGGACCCTGCCGATGTCATCGAGGTTATTCCTCTGGCCGACCTCCCCTCTCTTCCGTCGCATCGGCCAACCGGCACAGCCTCAACCCCAGTGGCACTCCTGTCCGCCAAAGACTGCCCGGAACCTACCTCCTACGCAGACGCATGCTCCAGCCCCCATGCTCCTGAATGGACTGAAGCCATGCAGCAGGAAGTCAACTCCCTCCTCGACAATGGCACATGGAAGCTCGTGGACCTACCTGAAGGACGCCGAGTTGTGAACAGCATGTGGGTGTACAAGGTGAAGACCGATCACCTCGGTCAAGTCGAACGCTTCAAAGCGCGCTTTGTCGCGAAAGGATGCAGTCAACGGCAGGGTGTTGACTACACAGAAACGTTCTCCCCCGTCATCCGTATGGCCAGCCTGCGTGTCATGCTTGCCATTAGCGCTGCAATGGACCTTGACCTCTGCCTTATGGACATCGACACCGCCTTCCTGTATGCCCCCCTCAAACAGGATGTCTATATCAGACAACCCCTGGGTTTCTCCGATGGGACAACGCGGGTCTGCCACCTCAAGCGCTGTCTTTATGGCCTGAAACAGTCACCCAGAGAGTTTAACGAACTTCTGCGCGACTGGCTGATTTCCAACGGGTGGACTCAGCTCCAGTCCGAACCCTGCATCTACATTTATCGTCACGACGGCATCTTCGCCATGCTCGGAATTTACGTCGATGACCTCCCACTGGCATGCAACAACACTCAGTGGGTAGTGGAGTTCAAGCGCACCCTCGGCCAGCGATTTAAAATCAAAGACCTGGGTGAACTCAGCAAACTTCTTGGTATGCACATCACCCGTGATCGAGTCGCGCGGACCATCTCGATCGACCAGACACAGTACCTCACTGACGTACTTGACAAACACAGTATGAGCGACTGCGCCCCGTCCCTTCTGCCCATGGACCCGGGCTTCCTGTCTGGCATCGCATCGTCCACGCTGACCCCTCTCACAGGCCCCGCGCGAGACGTGTATCCTAGTCTCCTCGGTAGCCTCCAGTACGCTGCCATCTGCTCGCGGCCAGACATTTCGACCGCCCTCAGCATCCTTGGATCTGCTCAGGCCAACCCCTCAGTTCAACACTTTCAGGCCATGAAAAAGGTGCTCCGCTATCTCAAAGGAACCATCAACATGTGCCTCACGTTGGGAGGGGGTGATGACCACTCGATACAACTCTCGGGCTATGCAGATGCTGATTGGGGCAACGACGCAACACAGCGGAAATCAAGGTCTGGGTATGTGATTACAGTTGGCAAAGGGGCTATCAGCTACCGCAGCCGTCTACAGTCCTGTGTGGCACTCTCCACCTGCGAAGCTGAATACTATTCCGCGGCTGACGCAACACGGGAAGTCATTCACCTCCGCCAGCTCATCGGTGAAATCCTCAACGCCCAAATCACAGAGACCACAACCATCTGGGAAGACAATCAGAGCACCATCGCATACTCTCAGAATGCCATGGTGAGTGATAAGACCAAACACATTGATCTCAAGTTCCACTTCGTTAAGGATCATGTGGAGAAGGGCACAGTCCGACTCAGGTACTTACCTACAGACCAGATGGTGGCGGATACTCTCACCAAGCCACTCCCTGGACCAGCGCTGTCCAGGCACACCTCTGCAATGATGGGGACGATTGGCCCTATGAAGCGTCACATCCCCTAGTTACCTTCAGGGGGAGTGTTGTAAGCAACTCAACAGCACTTACTAGTTATTCAGATATACTGGTAATGTGACAATATATAGTACACCGTACTTAGTACACATCATTAGTCTAGTTACCATTCGTTAGTCTAGTTACCACCTGCGTGGTTAAAGCGAGCGTCTTGCCCTCGCTCCTCTCACTCCTTTCTACCGACTCCAGCCCGTTCACAGGCTGGGTGTCTATGTAACTATCCTTTACCTGCTTCCCTTCTCGAACCACCTATACTTGGTTCTACACACCCTTAATGTCTAGTTATCATAGGTGAGGTCACCAGTGACCGAACCTATACCACTTGTAGCACACGTCACAAGTTCACCAAATCAGCACCTATTACCAAACAGTTCTCACAACATGTTGTTTATGGCTGAAACTTGCTAGAGGGACAGGTTCGGTAGGAAAAGTGTTCATACACATGCATACCATGGTGTTTGAAAGTGTATAGTACGAGGGTGTTCAGCGAAATTTCAGACATATTTTTGCCCTCCAAACCTCAGTAGACGTTTCCATTCACAACCGCATGGCCAATTACTCAATTTTACCAAAAAAGGTCCATCGCAAAGCTAGCATAGTGAACACTCAGACACTGGAAGTACAAGTGAAAATATTGTCATCTCAGTTGCCAGATGATGGTGTAAGTATACACGCGAGCAATGCCACTGTCCACAAACACCGTGCGTCCGGTGCTGTGCTACTGCTTGGTGCACAGCATGGCCTTGCTATGGCTCTTATCACACTCCTTCCAGAATTTCTCGGTCGCCATCCTATGATGCCCCTCATATGGCTTCACCTAGATGACGCACTTTCATGTCACAGTCCGCAGTGTGTGCGACTCACGACCACAATTGGTTTGCTTCCTAGCCACGAACATCCAGCCATGTATGCAACCATTGCCCCGATGCTTCCCCTGTTTGCTCTGCATAGTGGAAATGGTAAAGACAAATTGAATAAATCCAGCTTACAGTTTTCAGTTTAATTTATGTAATCTTGTGTTTTTCCCGGCGGGCACAGCCGTTACGCAATGCGGGGTCGACAGTTCGACCTGCGCTAAACAGCCATAACTGCCCTCCTCCTAGATCCCTGTCTTCCTCTTCTGAGCCCTCGCTGATTTCCTCGTCTTCCGTGAGGATTCCTTCCCCAACCTCCACACTGTGCGAGGGATTCCAAGAAGGGGGCTCGAGTGTTGTTAGTGGCGTATTTTTCAAGTTAGGGGACGTTTTCGGGACGCATGTCGACTGCTTTTTGAGTAAAAAACCGCGAAATGAACGGCTAGTGACTCACCATTAGGCTCACAATGCGAAGTGCACCGCCGACAGATACGGCAATAATATTTTCAGATGATTTTTTTTCTCTGCGACGCTGCTGAGTGTGAGGAATGCCCCTGATCTGAGTTTACCTACAAAAAAACAGAAAGCTGATTTATTATATGGGGTTTTTGAAAACGGTCACCAGTGTTCTAACCTTATAGGTTAGGACACTGGTGACCGAACCTAAAAATTTACATTAATTGTTGATGTGTTCGACACGATGTTTCGCAAAGCGGTTGTTGTCAACACTGATGTTGTTCTTGTGAGAATTGCACAGCTACTAGAGAGTAAAAAGTGTTTCTTTGCCATCGCCACAGACAACAGCCTACACGCTGCTGTCCTCGAAGCAATTCTCCCGGCAGGGACCTTTGCTCTAGGCCAATCGTCACCCGTTGGCCATAACGGTGCGGAAATTAGTATGACGCAGTGGCTGGCTCTGAGCGCGACCGGTCGCGCTGTCGACCCGGGAGTCTCGCAGCCCCCCGCAGCAGCAGCTCCCACCGCAACCCCCATCTGGCAGATGTTGATGGCGGATAATGTGAAGGTGATGTCAAGGAATGAGGCTCTCGAGGCCGAGAATGCTAGCCTTAAGGCCGAAAGGTCTAAACTGAAGAAGCAAGTTGCCCGGGAGCGCTATCAGCTGAGGGAGGAGAAGAAACTGCACGAGCAGGTGCACTCTTCGTTGGTTGAGGGGAGAGAGGCTGCGGCCGAGATAGCCGCCGCCGAGGCTCGACAGCTGTCGGAAACGATCAAGACCACCAACGACGCTCTAGAAGAGGCTCGGAAGAGCTTGAAGGAACTTGAAGACCGGCTTGCTTCTACCCATACGGTTCCGGGGCGTAATATTAACTTCGACAATCCGAGTCGGTGGACGATCGGGAAGGATGTCGACAACCTGGCGCAGTTTTTCACTGCCTCCTTTGGCGACGACTGGACGAAGAGCAGCGCAACCGAGGAGGAGGGTGCTGAGTCGACCGTCAACGAGGGTAAAGCAGCGTATCCTTCGAAAGTCCTCGGTGCGTTTTTGAAGAAGCACTTACCTCGTCTGGAAGTGAAGAGACTTCTTCCCCCGGGCGCCCTTCGCAAGATCGAGAAGGTCATAGCGGACTGCATCACGGAGCACTTCGACGAGATTTCTGTCGACCTCTTCCTGCACAGTAAGGTCAGCACCCGAGGTTACCAGACTATCCTGAATCTACTCTCGTCTAAGCAGGGAGCAGAGGGCCTCGTCAGGGCAGTGCTACCTTACGGCACAAAGTTCCCCAAGCTGAGTTCGACGGGAGTTCTTCGGCGGAGGTTGGCGCAACTGAGGGAGGAGCTCGGCGTAGATACCCGAGTTCATCAGGCTGCGATGAGTGACGCGAAGAAGATTTTGACCACGCGCATTCGTTGGCTAGTGGCGAACAAAAAGGACTTCACCATTCCCGGGACCGACAACAAGGTGCTGATTCAGCTGCTCGGCGACGCCCGCGGCATCTTCAAAAAGAATAAGGTGCAAGGGACATCCATCGTGTTGAAGACGATCTACAGCACCTCCGGTCCAGAGCAAGCCTCAACAGTCGACGAAATTCTACACCAGTGTGGAGTCAACAGCGTTGAGAACTGCACGCTCTTGGGTTTTTTTTGGGGAGACGACAAGTACAAGCACATCGAGGAGAAGCTCCCGACGCTAGCAGCGGTGGTTTCGGAGCTCATGTCCGAAGAGGGCCTGGAGGTAGATGGCGTCAAGTACACTTTCAAAGTGACTTTTGGAGGTAAGCTGCCGGTCATGCTCATGTCATTTCTTGTTTGCTCATAATAGTGTTTTTCTGTCTTTTTAAATGCACACTGTGTTGTTTTTTCTGAAATGCCATTAAAGCGACGTTGTGATGGTATCATGCATTTTATTATTGCAGTCACCCTCATTCAGACAAAGTTTTGGTGTCCTACTGAGGTCCTGAGTTGTCACATGGCATGTTAATGTATTCCTCATGTCATTTTCTGTTTGCTCATAAGTGTGTTAATCTGTCGGTTTAATTGCACACTGTGTTGTTTTTTCTTAAAATGTCATTAAAGCGACGCTGTGATGGTATCATACATTTTACTAAACATTCAGTCACACTCATTCATACAAGGTTTTGGTGTCCTACTGAGGTTCTGAGTTGTCACATGGCAGGTAAATGTATTCCTCATGTCATTTTCTGTTTGCTCATAAGTGCATTTTTTCTGTCGGTTTAATTGCACGCGGTGTTGTTTTCTGAAAATGGACATAAAGGGGTTGGTCTGTGTATATCTGTGGCAGGTGACCTTAAGTTCTTGAGCAGCATCATTGGCCTCAATGGGTGCTCGAGTAGCTTCCCTTGTATCTATTGTAAGATCAAGAAAGCGCTAATGCAGTTGAAGGCTTCCGAGCGCTATGGGACTGGGGAGTCGGTAGATCGCATGGGACCCAGAACGCTGGAGGAGCAAATTCAGCTTGCTCACACGCCTCCGGGGCTGAGTGACAGCCACCACACAGCATGCGCTTCTGACTGTGAGGGTGAAGGCTGCTCGTCTTACGTCTGCCCTGGATGCAGCAAGTCCATCGGGCCTCAGCACAAGAAGCTCAACAGGCTGCCCCTCCCACGGAAGACCAAGCCGGGGCCCGATGACTACGGTGTCGCGGCGAGGACCAAGGTCAACGCTGAGCATTTGGGCACCATGTTGAGGCCCATGTTCGACCTGCCGATCCAAAACTACATTTTTGACATTCTGCACTGCAAGCTGCGCATCGTTCCACAGATTTTCAAGTGGACGGTGACTCAGAACATTGATGCTGAAAAGCTGGAAAAGGTGAGACCTAACATACCTTGCATTTATTGACATTTCCTTGCTAGCTTTACTATCATTTAGTTTCAATTAAATGTGTATCCATTTCAATGAGGTTTCATTCAAATGTTAGTGCGTTGAAATCCACGTACTAACTATGGGCATTTGCGATGTAATTTAACGTTTAGGTCCTGATTTGGATTGAAGAGCGCATGAAAATCAAGCTCAACGCCGGGACGCAAGCTGGCCAGAGACGCGCAGGATCCAAAGGCGGGTCGTCCTTGTCAGCAGAGTCGTGGCCGGGGGAGCTGTGCTCTACACTCATGGACTTCTCTCGTGAGTTGATGGACCAGGTGTACGATGACCCCAACAGCGCGCTCTGCCAGTGGTCAAAGTACGTGTGGAGTACCTTTTGCTATTGGAACCATCTCATCGGACAGGGCTGCGCAGATGACCAGGCGTCTCGCGACGAGCATGCAGAAGCCGTCCGGGTGCAGGCGGAGCGGTTCATGCGCGCCTTCTTGCTGCGATGCTTGCCCAAGCACGTGACAGTGTACATGCATATCATGCAGTGCCACTGTCACGAGCTCATCGAGCTGCATGGCTCCCTGGACAAGTTCAGCAGCCAAGGCGCAGAGGCGATTCATCAAGAGACACGCTTCGCTGCGCTGAAACGCAGCAACAGGCATCTTGATAGCGTTGCGGAGCAGACCTTCTGCTTTGTGCGTTTGTATCAGGATCTGATCGCTCGGAAGGGCTACCCCAAGAGATGGCTTAAGCCCCGCCAGCTAAGTGCTGGTCGCAGCAAGGCTTGTGCTGAGATCAATGAAGCCACGGTTGCAGCTGCCACGGAGCAGATGGAAAACTTTGGGGTGGAGCATGATGAAAACCTCCTGAGGCTTCTGCTCTTGGAGGATGTCATGCTGGACGGAGACGACCGGCACCAGCAACAGAGCGAAGGCGATCCTGACACAGAGAGCGAGGACGACTCAGATTCGGACTCAGACGACGAGATCGACGCCCAGCCCCCTTCCGGCACAGTTGGCTTTTTGGATGTACATGCTTGATGCTTTTTATCTCTGCTACTGCGTCCTCGTCCCTTTGCATGACATGCTATAAGTTGTAAAGCGAATTGTGTATAAATTTTTTATCCTTACATGGCACGGCCATCATTGTAACTATTTAAATCCTTCACAAAACAAATTGTGCCCGACCCCCCCCCCCCCCCCCCTCAGAATGCTCAGAAAAAACTGCTGCTGAGGTGAAAGCAGTTAAATATGATAAGGTAAATGCTCAGAAAAAACTGCTGAGGTGAATGCACAGAAACTTGCCAAGGTAAATACTCAGAAGAAAAAACTGCTGAGGTGAATGCACAGAAAAATGGTAAGGTAAATGCTCAGAAAAAACTGCTGAGGTGAATGCACAGAAAAATGGTAAGGTAAATGCTCAGAAAAAACTGCTGCGGTGAATGCACAGAAAAATGGTAAGGTAAATGCTCAGAAGAAAAAACTGCTGAGGTGAATGCACAGAAACATGGTAAGGTAAATTCTCAGAAGAAAAAACTGCTGAGGTGAATGCACAGAAAAATGGTAAGGTAAATGCTCAGAAACAACTGCTGAGGTGAATGCACAGAAAAATGGTAAGGTAAATGCTCAGAAAAAACTGCTGCGGTGAATGCACAGAAAAATGGGAAGGTAAATACTCAGAAGAAAAAACTGCTGAGGTGAATGCACAGAAAAATGGTAAGGTAAATGCTCAGAAAAAACTGCTGCGGTGAATGCACAGAAAAATGGTAAGGTAAATGCTCAGAAGAAAAAACTGCTGAGGTGAATGCACAGAAACATGGTAAGGTAAATTCTCAGAAGAAAAAGCTGCTGAGGTGAATGCACAGACACATGGTAAGGTAAATGCTCAGAAGGAAAAACTGCTGAGGTAAATGCACAGAAACTTGACAAGGTAAATTCTCAGAAGAAAAAACTGCTGAGGTGAATGCACAGAAACATGGGAAGGTAAATGCTCAGAAGAAAAAACTGCTGAGGTGAATGCACAGAAACATGGTAAGGTAAATGCTCAGAAGAAAAAACTGCTGAGGTGAATGCACAGAAACATGGGAAGGTAAATGCTCAGAAGAAAAAACTGCTGAGGTGAATGCACAGAAACATGGTAAGGTAAATGCACAGAAGAAAAAACTGCTGAGGTGAATGCACAGAAACATGGGAAGGTAAATGCTCAGAAGAAAAAACTGCTGAGGTGAATGCACAGAAACTTCGTAAGGTAAATGCTCAGAAGAAAAAACTGCTGAGGTGAATGCACAGAAACATGGGAAGGTAAATGCTCAGAAGAAAAAACTGCTGAGGTGAATGCACAGAAACATGGGAAGGTAAATGCTCAGAAGAAAAAACTGCTGAGGTGAATGCACAGAAACATGGTAAGGTAAATGCTCAGAAGAAAAAACTGCTGAGGTGAATGCACAGAAACATGGGAAGGTAAATGCTCAGAAGAAAAAACTGCTGAGGTGAATGCACAGAAACATGGGAAGGTAAATGCTCAGAAGAAAAAACTGCTGAGGTGAATGCACAGAAACATGGTAAGGTAAATGCTCAGAAGAAAAAACTGCTGAGGTGAATGCACAGAAACATGGTAAGGTAAATGCTCAGAAGAAAAAACTGCTGAGGTGAATGCACAGAACATGGGAAGGTAAATGCTCAGAAGAAAAAACTGCTGAGGTGAATGCACAGAACATGGGAAGGTAAATGCTCAGAAGAAAAAACTGCTGAGGTGAATGCACAGAACATGGGAAGGTAAATGCTCAGAAGAAAAAACTGCTGAGGTGAATGCACAGAAACATGGTAAGGTAAATGCACAGAAGAAAAAACTGCTGAGGTGAATGCACAGAAACATGGGAAGGTAAATGCTCAGAAGAAAAAACTGCTGAGGTGAATGCACAGAAACATGGGAAGGTAAATGCTCAGAAGAAAAAACTGCTGAGGTGAATGCACAGAAACATGGTAAGGTAAATGCTCAGAAGAAAAAACTGCTGAGGTGAATGCACAGAAACATGGTAAGGTAAATGCTCAGAAGAAAAAACTGCTGAGGTGAATGCACAGAACATGGGAAGGTAAATGCTCAGAAGAAAAAACTGCTGAGGTGAATGCACAGAACATGGGAAGGTAAATGCTCAGAAGAAAAAACTGCTGAGGTGAATGCACAGAAACATGGTAAGGTAAATGCACAGAAGAAAAAACTGCTGAGGTGAATGCACAGAAACATGGGAAGGTAAATGCTCAGAAGAAAAAACTGCTGAGGTGAATGCACAGAAACATGGTAAGGTAAATGCTCAGAAGAAAAAACTGCTGAGGTGAATGCACAGAAACATGGGAAGGTAAATGCTCAGAAGAAAAAACTGCTGAGGTGAATGCACAGAAACATGGGAAGGTAAATGCTCAGAAGAAAAAACTGCTGAGGTGAATGCACAGAAACATGGTAAGGTAAATGCTCAGAAGAAAAAACTGCTGAGGTGAATGCACAGAAACATGGTAAGGTAAATGCTCAGAAGAAAAAACTGCTGAGGTGAATGCACAGAAACATGGTAAGGTAAATGCTCAGAAGAAAAAACTGCTGAGGTGAATGCACAGAACATGGGAAGGTAAATGCTCAGAAGAAAAAACTGCTGAGGTGAATGCACAGAACATGGGAAGGTAAATGCTCAGAAGAAAAAACTGCTGAGGTGAATGCACAGAACATGGGAAGGTAAATGCTCAGAAGAAAAAACTGCTGAGGTGAATGCACAGAAACTTCGTAAGGTAAATGCTCAGAAGAAAAAACTGCTGAGGTGAATGCACAGAAACTTGACAAGGTAAATGCTCAGAAGAAAAAACTGCTGAGGTGAATGCACAGAAACTTGACAAGGTAAATACTCAGAAGAAAAAACTGCTGAGGTGAATGCACAGAACATGGGAAGGTAAATGCTCAGAAGAAAAAACTGCTGAGGTGAATGCACAGAAACATGGTAAGGTAAATGCTCAGAAGAAAAAACTGCTGAGGTGAATGCACAGAAACATGGTAAGGTAAATGCTCAGAAGAAAAAACTGCTGAGGTGAATGCACAGAAACATGGTAAGGTAAATGCTCAGAAGAAAAAACTGCTGAGGTGAATGCACAGAACATGGGAAGGTAAATGCTCAGAAGAAAAAACTGCTGAGGTGAATGCACAGAAACTTGACAAGGTAAATTCTCAGAAGAAAAAACTGCTGCGGTGAATGCACAGAAAAATGGGAAGGTAAATGCTCAGAAGAAAAAACTGCTGAGGTGAATGCACAGAACATGGTAAGGTAAATGCTCAGAAGAAAAAACTGCTGAGGTGAATGCACAGAAACTTGACAAGGTAAATGCTCAGAAGAAAAAACTGCTGAGGTGAATGCACAGAAACTTGACAAGGTAAATGCTCAGAAGAAAAAACTGCTGAGGTGAATGCACAGAACATGGGAAGGTAAATGCTCAGAAGAAAAAACTGCTGAGGTGAATGCACAGAAACATGGTAAGGTAAATGCTCAGAAGAAAAAACTGCTGAGGTGAATGCACAGAACATGGGAAGGTAAATGCTCAGAAGAAAAAACTGCTGAGGTGAATGCACAGAAACATGGTAAGGTAAATGCTCAGAAGAAAAAACTGCTGAGGTGAATGCACAGAACATGGGAAGGTAAATGCTCAGAAGAAAAAACTGCTGAGGTGAATGCACAGAACATGGGAAGGTAAATGCTCAGAAGAAAAAACTGCTGAGGTGAATGCACAGAACATGGGAAGGTAAATGCTCAGAAGAAAAAACTGCTGAGGTGAATGCACAGAAACTTCGTGAGGTAAATGCTCAGAAGAAAAAACTGCTGAGGTGAATGCACAGAACATGGGAAGGTAAATGCTCAGAAGAAAAAACTGCTGAGGTGAATGCACAGAAACTTGACAAGGTAAATGCTCAGAAGAAAAAACTGCTGAGGTGAATGCACAGAAACTTGAGAAGGTAAATACTCAGAAGAAAAAACTGCTGAGGTGAATGCACAGAACATGGGAAGGTAAATGCTCAGAAGAAAAAACTGCTGAGGTGAATGCACAGAAACATGGTAAGGTAAATGCTCAGAAGAAAAAACTGCTGAGGTGAATGCACAGAAACATGGGAAGGTAAATGCTCAGAAGAAAAAACTGCTGAGGTGAATGCACAGAAACTTGAGAAGGTAAATGCTCAGAAGAAAAAACTGCTGAGGTGAATGCACAGAAACTTGACAAGGTAAATACTCAGAAGAAAAAACTGCTGAGGTGAATGCACAGAACATGGGAAGGTAAATGCTCAGAAGAAAAAACTGCTGAGGTGAATGCACAGAAACTTGACAAGGTAAATGCTCAGAAGAAAAAACTGCTGAGGTGAATGCACAGAAACTTGAGAAGGTAAATGCTCAGAAGAAAAAACTGCTGAGGTGAATGCACAGAACATGGGAAGGTAAATGCTCAGAAGAAAAAACTGCTGAGGTGAATGCACAGAACATGGGAAGGTAAATGCTCAGAAGAAAAAACTGCTGAGGTGAATGCACAGAAACATGGTAAGGTAAATGCACAGAAGAAAAAACTGCTGAGGTGAATGCACAGAAACATGGGAAGGTAAATGCTCAGAAGAAAAAACTGCTGAGGTGAATGCACAGAAACATGGTAAGGTAAATGCTCAGAAGAAAAAACTGCTGAGGTGAATGCACAGAAACATGGGAAGGTAAATGCTCAGAAGAAAAAACTGCTGAGGTGAATGCACAGAAACATGGGAAGGTAAATGCTCAGAAGAAAAAACTGCTGAGGTGAATGCACAGAAACATGGTAAGGTAAATGCTCAGAAGAAAAAACTGCTGAGGTGAATGCACAGAAACATGGTAAGGTAAATGCTCAGAAGAAAAAACTGCTGAGGTGAATGCACAGAACATGGGAAGGTAAATGCTCAGAAGAAAAAACTGCTGAGGTGAATGCACAGAACATGGGAAGGTAAATGCTCAGAAGAAAAAACTGCTGAGGTGAATGCACAGAACATGGGAAGGTAAATGCTCAGAAGAAAAAACTGCTGAGGTGAATGCACAGAAACTTCGTAAGGTAAATGCTCAGAAGAAAAAACTGCTGAGGTGAATGCACAGAAACTTGACAAGGTAAATGCTCAGAAGAAAAAACTGCTGAGGTGAATGCACAGAAACTTGACAAGGTAAATACTCAGAAGAAAAAACTGCTGAGGTGAATGCACAGAACATGGGAAGGTAAATGCTCAGAAGAAAAAACTGCTGAGGTGAATGCACAGAAACATGGTAAGGTAAATGCTCAGAAGAAAAAACTGCTGAGGTGAATGCACAGAAACATGGTAAGGTAAATGCTCAGAAGAAAAAACTGCTGAGGTGAATGCACAGAAACATGGTAAGGTAAATGCTCAGAAGAAAAAACTGCTGAGGTGAATGCACAGAACATGGGAAGGTAAATGCTCAGAAGAAAAAACTGCTGAGGTGAATGCACAGAAACTTGACAAGGTAAATTCTCAGAAGAAAAAGCTGCTGCGGTGAATGCACAGAAAAATGGGAAGGTAAATGCTCAGAAGAAAAAACTGCTGAGGTGAATGCACAGAACATGGTAAGGTAAATGCTCAGAAGAAAAAACTGCTGAGGTGAATGCACAGAAACTTGACAAGGTAAATGCTCAGAAGAAAAAACTGCTGAGGTGAATGCACAGAAACTTGACAAGGTAAATGCTCAGAAGAAAAAACTGCTGAGGTGAATGCACAGAACATGGGAAGGTAAATGCTCAGAAGAAAAAACTGCTGAGGTGAATGCACAGAAACATGGTAAGGTAAATGCTCAGAAGAAAAAACTGCTGAGGTGAATGCACAGAACATGGGAAGGTAAATGCTCAGAAGAAAAAACTGCTGAGGTGAATGCACAGAAACATGGTAAGGTAAATGCTCAGAAGAAAAAACTGCTGAGGTGAATGCACAGAACATGGGAAGGTAAATGCTCAGAAGAAAAAACTGCTGAGGTGAATGCACAGAACATGGGAAGGTAAATGCTCAGAAGAAAAAACTGCTGAGGTGAATGCACAGAACATGGGAAGGTAAATGCTCAGAAGAAAAAACTGCTGAGGTGAATGCACAGAAACTTCGTGAGGTAAATGCTCAGAAGAAAAAACTGCTGAGGTGAATGCACAGAACATGGGAAGGTAAATGCTCAGAAGAAAAAACTGCTGAGGTGAATGCACAGAAACTTGACAAGGTAAATGCTCAGAAGAAAAAACTGCTGAGGTGAATGCACAGAAACTTGAGAAGGTAAATACTCAGAAGAAAAAACTGCTGAGGTGAATGCACAGAACATGGGAAGGTAAATGCTCAGAAGAAAAAACTGCTGAGGTGAATGCACAGAAACATGGTAAGGTAAATGCTCAGAAGAAAAAACTGCTGAGGTGAATGCACAGAAACATGGGAAGGTAAATGCTCAGAAGAAAAAACTGCTGAGGTGAATGCACAGAAACTTGAGAAGGTAAATGCTCAGAAGAAAAAACTGCTGAGGTGAATGCACAGAAACTTGACAAGGTAAATACTCAGAAGAAAAAACTGCTGAGGTGAATGCACAGAACATGGGAAGGTAAATGCTCAGAAGAAAAAACTGCTGAGGTGAATGCACAGAAACTTGACAAGGTAAATGCTCAGAAGAAAAAACTGCTGAGGTGAATGCACAGAAACTTGAGAAGGTAAATGCTCAGAAGAAAAAACTGCTGAGGTGAATGCACAGAACATGGGAAGGTAAATGCTCAGAAGAAAAAACTGCTGAGGTGAATGCACAGAAACATGGTAAGGTAAATGCTCAGAAGAAAAAACTGCTGAGGTGAATGCACAGAACATGGGAAGGTAAATGCTCAGAAGAAAAAACTGCTGAGGTGAATGCACAGAAACATGGTAAGGTAAATGCTCAGAAGAAAAAACTGCTGAGGTGAATGCACAGAAACATGGGAAGGTAAATGCTCAGAAGAAAAAACTGCTGAGGTGAATGCACAGAAACATGGTAAGGTAAATTCTCAGAAGAAAAAACTGCTGAGGTGAATGCACAGAAACTTGACAAGGTAAATTCTCAGAAGAAAAAACTGCTGCGGTGAATGCACAGAACATGGGAAGGTAAATGCTCAGAAGAAAAAACTGCTGAGGTGAATGCACAGAAACATGGTAAGGTAAATTCTCAGAAGAAAAAACTGCTGAGGTGAATGCACAGAAACTTGACAAGGTAAATTCTCAGAAGAAAAAACTGCTGCGGTGAATGCACAGAAAAATGGGAAGGTAAATGCTCAGAAGA
The DNA here is from genome assembly GCA_026401115.1 of Tetraselmis chui. NCBI lineage: Eukaryota > Viridiplantae > Chlorophyta > Chlorodendrophyceae > Chlorodendrales > Chlorodendraceae > Tetraselmis > Tetraselmis chui. Next base: position 83,412 of record JAPMLY010001158.1, read on the forward strand.
AAAAACTGCTGAGGTGAATGCACAGAAACATGGGAAGGTAAATGCTCAGAAGAAAAAACTGCTGAGGTGAATGCACAGAAACTTGACAAGGTAAATTCTCAGAAGAAAAAACTGCTGCGGTGAATGCACAGAAAAATGGGAAGGTAAATGCTCAGAAGAAAAAACTGCTGAGGTGAATGCACAGAAACATGGGAAGGTAAATGCTCAGAAGAAAAAACTGCTGAGGTGAATGCACAGAACATGGGAAGGTAAATGCTCAGAAGAAAAAACTGCTGAGGTGAATGCACAGAAACTTGACAAGGTAAATTCTCAGAAGAAAAAACTGCTGCGGTGAATGCACAGAAAAATGGTAAGGTAAATGCTCAGAAGAAAAAACTGCTGAGGTGAATGCACAGAAACATGGTAAGGTAAATTCTCAGAAGAAAAAACTGCTGAGGTGAATGCACAGAAACTTGACAAGGTAAATTCTCAGAAGAAAAAACTGCTGCGGTGAATGCACAGAAAAATGGGAAGGTAAATGCTCAGAAGAAAAAACTGCTGAGGTGAATGCACAGAAACATGGGAAGGTAAATGCTCAGAAGAAAAAACTGCTGAGGTGAATGCACAGAAACTTGACAAGGTAAATTCTCAGAAGAAAAAACTGCTGCGGTGAATGCACAGAAAAATGGGAAGGTAAATGCTCAGAAGAAAAAACTGCTGAGGTGAATG
>JAPMLY010001159.1:0-82500 GCA_026401115.1 Tetraselmis chui
AGGGGAGGGGGAATTGAAAAACTGTAATCAAGGTGTGGTAGATATTAGAAGGAGGGCGATAGTGGGGAACTGTGACAGGGGGGGCTGTCGATATCATATCAAAAGTGCTTCGGGGCTTCCGAGAGAAGCCTCGGAGCAGGCCTAAAGGAAGTGGGGACTGTAGGGGCGAGGGAGTACGTGTATCGCTGGGATTGTTACGGGTTCGGGACTGCCAGACTGATTCTGTAAGGGAGGGGCGATATTTCCGGGGCAGGGGGGTGCGCGGGTGGGTGGTTGATCGGTTAATTATTCGGGTAGAGCAGGTCGGGTGGGCTAAACTCTGCAGGGGAAGCACCGCCATTATCACAGCGACGGGCGAGTAGGGCAGAGCATGGGGCGTGTAAAAGGGGGGAGGGAGAACGAGTGCACTAGGTTCTACAGTGTGGTAATCGCAGGTAAGCGCGAGTGTCTGTTGAGTTAGGCGTGTTATCGCGGTAAAAGTAAAAAAGGGAAGAAATGTAAAAAAGAAAAGGATGAAGCGGAGAGGAGCGACGACTGGAGCGAGTGAGGGATAGAGCGAGGGAGCAGGGGGAGGGCAGCAGGGAGAGGGGTGACGGGGGTGACTGATCAGGGCGGTGGTTAGTGCACTTTTAAGAATCAGGCCTGTAAAAAGATTTTCGAAAGAAAACGACCTATTGCGAGTTACAGGTTGATGCATTATTGATCGAACTGTGCAGCTCTTTGGCTGAGAAGCACTACGGTGGGAAGAGGGTTTCGATTTAGGTGCGCTGATAACCAGTGTATCAGTGCAGGCTAACGGGAGGGGTTGCTGGGTGCCATACAGGGCCGTATTGTGGGATGGGGGGTGTCGGTCGGCGAGCGGCGAGTTCGGGCGAGAGGGAGCGTGTAGGGCAAGGGCCGGCGCGACAGGCCAGGCAACTTGAGCAGCTGCGAGTGGACTAGTGTAGGTGCGGGGTAGGTGGGTAACATGAGAGGGGGGGGGGCGTCGGTGAGTACAGATCAGGGCAGTGGCTTGTGCAGGGGCAGGGATCAGGCCTGTAAAATATATTTTATTTTTTTCTCTGATTAAAGAAGATGATTTTCGAGGTACATGATGTTGCATTAATGGTCGAACTTTACAGCACAGTGGTTGGGACGCACTAAGGTGAGGAAAAGGTATCGGTTTAAGTGCGCGCTTAACGAGAGTATCAGCATGGGCTATTGGGAGGGGATGGGGGGTGTTAGACTGGTCCTTACTGTGGGACGGAGCGGGACTATCGCACCGGTACATGTCGTCTGTGTGGGTTGGTGAGTCAGCGGCCCGTCCCAGGTCAGTGGTTGACCTGGGGGCGGCGAGGACCAGAGGCGTCTGGAGTCCTCTGGCTGGTGAGGGTTCCAATGCCGGGTCCAGGTCTTGGGCAGATGGGGGTGGCTGGGACACCGGGTTGAGTAGAGAGAGCGGATGTCCCGCTGGATAGCTCCGGGGTTTGTAGGGGTCCGCGGCGGGCGTATTCACGCGCCGATCCCGCAATGGCATGAGCATCTGTCTGTGGGTGGGGGGGAGGGTAGGGGTCGAAGACATGGCGTTCGAGCAGGATTTCGAGTGGTGGAGATAGGTAGTAGAGTTGAGTGTGGCTTTTCTGGTAGGTGTTTGAGAGTCGTTCACGTGTTGGCTGCACGCGACCAGGCCCGGTGGGACCTGGGTTTGTTGGATGTTGGCGGCGGACGGGAACGTCCGGACGCTCGGAGGGGCGCGGTGTGGCGCGCCGCTCCTCTGGGGGGGATCTTTTTGTAAGCGATGGGTGTTATTGTTCTTTCGTAGTACTTTGACGGGTACATGTGTGGTTTTCGAAGTGGATGGCGCGATAGCTGTCGGGGGGCTGAAATTCAAATCCCGGGAAGCTGCGCCTTTGAGTGTGTACCGTCTGGTGTCGCTACGGATCCACTGACCATTGTGAGCTAGGCTCGGGTGGGGAGAGGTGAATGGTGCACGCCGTCCGGCGGCCCTGTCCACCAGTCTTGCGCTCGACGGGAGGCCAGGCCCAGAGCGAAGACGATCGGTGTTGCTCATCCGAGCTACCGACCCATCCCCGTGTTTTTGAGGTTCAGTAGTACTTTAGTAGTACTTTGGATCTTTTTACTGTCTTTAGTGACGGTAGGATACGTTTTTGTTTGAACATTATTATGTGGTCAGCCCCGTTGAAGGCGCCTTTAAAGTCCGCGTACATTATGTATATGTCTTTATTGTGTAATTTGGCATCCTCCATCTTCCATCTCCACCAACATAATACAAATCATACGGGACAAAACACATCGATATTACTACTACCACGATACAAATGAAAATATGTTGTGTGAGTCGCTAATCTCCACGACTTGCGGCCTTCTCCAGTAACTCGAGGGCGTTGATCGGCCCATCTAATTGGAAAGTATGGGTTGGTCGAGTCGGGCCTACATGAACCCTCCTCATGTGCGACTCCGGTCGTGCCGGAGCTATCTAGGGGAAGGCAAGCAGAAATTTCCCTCGATGCCTTCAAATGCGTGGATCAACTGTGGATCGATGTCATTTGATCCACGCACAGCCCCGCCGCTACGCCGCCGGCCGGCGCCGCAAATGACATAGTTTCAACTCCTCAGCTACATGACAAAGACATGACGACGAGGCTTAGGCAATAAGGCTTAGTGATGAATAGGGGTTGCGATTTTGGGTTTAGTGGGGAGATAGACACATGCACACACACACACACACACACACACACACAAACACACACACACACACACACACACACACACACACACACACACACACACACACACACACACATGTGTGTGGCGGTTAGCCTCCTCAAGCTAAACGCTAGCACAAATCAGTTCTAATCTGTCTAGTTCTGACGTTGCAAGATGGCAAAATATGTTGTTGATGAAAGATGTTGAGAAGATGTCTCACTGCTTGTACTTTAGCAGTATATGTTGTAAGTGAACAAAGGAATTGTTAAATGGTTATGCCACCTCCCTCTACTGCACTGGGCTTAAATAGGTTGCTGCCCAAATAGCTTACGCATGCTTGCTTCGCTTACGTGTCAAGCGTTAGGGCTTTCCAACCGCTGTCATCTGTCCAGCGACGCGGCTCGTCTAGCATGGAGAATCACGACGCAGCTAGATCTGCATCGGAGAACTCGCTTACGCGCGTCTTCTAGCTAGTTAGATTAACTTTGCGTACATGTACGTACCGGGAGGTATTGGTAGTACAATATGCATCAGTACCCTTGTGAATATCGCACTAGCGACGTACCCACGTTTGTACGTCCGTCCGTTGGAAAAGCACGAATTAGGATTAGTAACGAGTACATGTACAGTGTCTTGCAATGTATTGTTGCATGACTGTACTCGTCACACACACACACACACACACACACACACACACACACACACACACACACACACACACACACACACACACACACACACACAGATTATTTTTGCAAATTCATGTAGGTCTAGAGGCCTATAGTTGTGCCTTGATATTGCATTTTTGTTGATTTCACGCACGCGCACACGCACGCACACACACACACACACACACACACACACACACACACACACACACACACACACACACACACACACACACGCACACACACATACACACACACACCACACAGCACAACACAAACACACACACACACACACACACACACACACACGCGAGCGCGCACACACACACACACACACCCCCCCCCCCCCCTCTCCTCTCTCTCTCTCTCTCTCTCTCTCTCTCTCTCTCTCTCTCTCTCTCTCTCTCTCTCTCTCTCTCTCTCTCTCTCTCTCTGAAATTGATGTATTGGGACAGCGATAAACTGTAAGAAAGTTTGATGAGTCCTGATGCAGGTACAGCTACAGGTACCCGTACTGACTCTGTACCCGTACTGCTACTGTGTTATTGCTGTTCGACCAGTTGACGGTGAGGCTGGAGGATGCGCCGCGATGAAGATCGGCAGCAGCAGTCGCTAGTAAAAGCCGGCTAGCGCACTGAGCTTGCCTGTCAGTAGCGGCAGACCCCGTCCTCTGATCATAGTCAGCAGACGAATGTGCGTGTGATTTTATCCAGAATAAGGCAATCCACAGCGCGTCCCTTCATCACTGGTCCGACGTCATTGCGTGTCGACATAGGTTATATCAACAGGTAATTGGTTTTCTTTGGATGGCGCAGCTCGCGGGCAGGGCCGCGCTGACGGCGACAAGGGCACTACTGCAGGCTTCAGGTATGACGTATGAACATTGACCGCATCTCCTGACTCTGGCTTACCACGAGCCCCGGCCGTACTGGTCTGGACCTGGCGTCCAATTTCTGGAGGCCTTGCGCTTATTTATAGCATCCGACCTTGCTCCGATTATCACTATTTGAGATGGGGCAACACATCTGATCTGCTGACGAACCGCTGGCGACCTGCAGGCACGGGTCGCATCATTCCCACGATGAAATGTAGCTCAAGAGGCGGGACGCCAAGCAGTATCGTAAGGGGTTTCGCGTCGTCGCTCGCCACCGCCGACGCCGAGTATGACGTGGCGATTATCGGCGGCGGGATGGTGGGCGCCGGTGTAGCTGCCGCTCTGGGTGAGCCGCCCGCCCGCTCGCCCCCCAACTGCGCACCCGCCTTCTTTAGTTGTCTTCGTGACTGATGTCCACTCTTGACTATGGTTGCAGCGACGGCTAAGATGACGTCCGGGCTGAGGATCGCCGTCATCGACCGCGCGGTGCTCGCCGCGCCTTATTTACTATCGTCGCCACCTTTGTCGGCTGTCTTCGTCACTAACACCTGACGCCCACGGATCCACTCACCCACTCCCTTCGGATCGTCTCCCCAGGCCCCAAGAAACTTCTTCGATCAGCCTCCACCGGAGTTTCCAGGGCTTCGGGTGAGCACGCTCACGCCAGGTGCGCGTCTTTTTGCGAGTGTTCGTCAGTTCTTTCGGGCTGTTTAGCCGTAGCAAAGTGGCATTGCGACTGATAGCTCGGCTCCGTGGGTGCAGCCACGACGGCGCTGCTGCAACAGGTGGGGGCGTGGGAGATGCTTGCGCCGCCCATCGGCGCAGCCTTCGGCGAGATGCAGGTATGGGACGACGTGGGACCCGGGTATGTCCGATACAGTGCTGGCGAGGCGGGGGCGCCGGCGATGGGGCACGTGGTCGAGAACGACGCGGTGCAGGGCGCTCTGCTGCGGGTGCTGGAGGGGTGCGCGGGGGTGGAGCTGCTCATGCCCGCGACGGTGCGTGCGCTGGAGCTGCCACCGTATGGACGGGCCAGCACAGGTACCTCTCCTCCCTCCGCTCGCTGTTGCCCAGCCACGCACTTTTTACCGAGTCCGTGCTCGTTTGTAACGAGTCACCTATTCATTTACACATTTTAACTGCACCGGTCCATACACCTACCTATCTGACTCGCTGCTGCTGTCCATTTAAAGATGTCCAACAGCTGCAGCTTTGCCTTACCTGGCCTTGCAAATCCCGAGTTTCACCTTTCCTCGATGAATTTCGACTAGTCTTATATTGGATTCGTAAATTATTGTGTTCGACAGACCCTTTTCCTCCTTATCCTCATCCAGCGTGTGTGTGCGTGTGTGTGAGTGTGTGTGTGTGTGTGTGTGTGTGTGTGTGTGTGTGTGTGTGTGTGTGTGTGTGTGTGTGTGTGTGCGTGTGTTTGTGTGCGTGCGCGCGTGTGTGTGTGTGTGTGTGTGTGTGTGTGTATTGCATTTGCATGTGTGTGTGTGTGTGTGTGTCTGTGTGTGTGCGTGTGTTTGTGTGCGTGCGTGTGTGTGTGTGTCTGTGTGTGTGCTCATCACACTGCACTAAGTATTTTGAGTTGCCATTTGAAGTGACCTGTCGTGTCGAAAAGCACTCTGCGCTGCCTCGCTATTTTCGCACTGGTGTCACCAAGTACTGACCTGTATAGAGCGCTGCGAGTGGAGGGCTGTGATGTGATGGACTGTGGCTTGTTGTTTAATGCACTCACCGCTTGTGCTTCTTGAATACTCTCATGGCAGGGTAAACCCTAAATCGCTGAGCATTCAGCGGGCGAGTCCATTGACACAAATTGTGAATTTGGTGCCATAAACAGTTTCATATCGATTCCCGCATTTATTTTGCATGTTTCATGCACGCCATCAGATGCTTGAATTACGTTCTGACTATTGCATTCGCTCATCTAAGGTGTGTATAGACATGTCGTCTTTCCTTGTCACTTGTAAGACGCACCAGAGCTGTCAGCGCTCCCCAACCAGTCCACCCTCTGCCCCCATAGATAAATGGTTACCCATATCCATCATGATCGTATTTCTTGAACATCAAACCACGCCTTCCGAGCAGCTGCTCGCCCAAGCTCCAGTGCACTGACGCTGCCGCTTACCGTGCTGCTGCCGCGTCGACTCGCACAGGCGCGGTTTCTAGGGTGGAGCTGGAGGACGGGCGCAGCCTGCGGTGCCGACTCGTGGTGGGTGCAGATGGCGCGCGGTCCCGTACGCGTGAGATGGCGGGGCTGCGCGCGATGGGGTGGCGGTACGGGCAGCACGGGGTGGTGGCGTCCGTGCGCACCGATGCCCCCAACAGCACCGCATGGCAGAGCTTCCTCTCCACCGGCCCCCTCGCACTGCTGCCCGTCAGGTGTGAGCCCCATCAATTGACCCTACCAACCCTATACCCTACAGTAATGAGATAAGTGTGTTTTAGGGTTTCTGATGTTGGGCTTTCACATGCTTGTGGGTAAGAGTGGTTGAGGTCGCTTCTGTTGCGCTGTTGGTTGGGGCTCCGAAAGGGACGGGTTCAGTAATGTGGTGTGGTCCACCACTCCCGCGATGGCGAGGCACTTGGAAGGGCTGGGCGCGGAGGAGTTTGGAGGGGAGGTGAACGCGGCCCTCGCGCGCGGCGGGCCCAGCAGGCGGGCAGGGGGTGCTGGCAGTGGCGGGCTGCTGGACGGCGTAGGGCAGCTGCTGGAGCAGGTGTCGGGTGCCAGACAGCTGCCGTTCCTCGAGTGCGACCTCCACCTCACCCACCCTCCTAGCTGGACTGGAGAACACTGCAAAGCGGACATAACACGTAGATATCCCTTTTCGAGGCAGTCCTGTGTTTAGCCAGTCCGTTTGGTGTCTGGCACTGCGCAGGCCGCCGACGGTGCTGGGGACGGTGGGCAGCAGCCCGCGCTCCTTTCCGTTGCAGATGGCGCATGCGGGGAGGTGACGCATCCCTCACTCCTCGACAAAGCATTATCTGCAGTGCTTGAGAAAATCAAAATGCGGTTGCTTCTTTTATTTGTGGAGAAACGGTTGGGGGGTGTGATGTGGGCTGCATTGTTTGTGACTCGTGTATTTTTAGGTATGTGCGTCCCAGGTTGGCGCTGGTGGGGGATGCTGCGCATGCTGTTCATCCACTGGCAGGCCAGGTACGGCGCGACCCCTCCTCACCACCCCCAAACACAACCAGTGTCTGTTCGCAGTGCGCCTCATACGGATGACCGCGGTGGTGCAGTGGCTGTGGCGACTGATTTCTAGCACGGCGCGGGTGGGCAGGGGGTTAACCTTGGCTTTGGCGACGCGGGGGAGCTGGCCAGGGCTGTGGGGTATGCGCTGCAGGTGGGGGTTGACATCGGCGATGGAGATTTTTTGCAGACGGAGTACGAAGCCCCGCGACAGCGCGCCAACATCTCAATGATGGCCGCTCTGGACGGACTCAAGGGCGTCTTCTCCCTGCAGGTAATCCCCCGCTCCCCCTCCGCAACACGCGAACACACACACACACACACACACACACACACACAAACACACACACACACACACACACACACACACACACACACACGCACGCCTTTCTCCTCTCTCTCTCTCGCTCTCTCATATTGTCTTAGGTCAAACACAAGCGCACGCACACACAAACACACACACACACACACACACACACACACACACACGCACGCCTTTCTCCTCTCTCTCTCTCGCTCTCTCATATTGTCTTAGGTCAAACACAAGCGCACGCACACACACACACACACACACACACACACACACATAAACGCGCGCACGCACATACAATTACACTCAAATACACGCACGCACAAGCACACATACACACAGAGACGTAATCACACGTCCCCAGTGTTTGTTTGCTCGCGTATTGATTTATGTGCTGCCTATCGTGAAAGTATCTTTGCTCTTCGATTAATGGTTTGATTGTCTCATAATTGTCTGCATATCTTTGACAATTCTGTTTGTTTGTTTATTTGAGTATTTAGCGTTGTTTGTTCGATCGTCGTTTGATTGTTTGTTAGTTATGGATTTACTCGTTTTTTTGTTTGATTCCGCTGCCTGCTTACGATGTTGTCTCTGTGAATGTATGAATTCATGCTTGTATATCGAATATGCGTGTAATATATGTAGCTTATTTTTGTTTTGTGTTTGTGTGGTTATCTGAATGCATTATATGCCATTTCCCCTTCAATTTCAATTCCTGAAATCGATTTTTCTCTGCTACAGGCTCCAACGCTGGCGGGTGCGCGAAGCCTTGGGCTGCAGCTCATCAATGCGTCACCGGAGCTTCGACAAGGTATCATGAAGTATGCGATGGGCTGATTGTCCCGCGACTTGTCTGTCCCGTGGCGAAGCTCAAGCGGTGCCTTAATACATTTGGACATGTTTGAGCTTGATTATTGGACTTTGCGTAACACAGTCACGATAAATGGGTTTACTCCCTAACATTGACCCCTTTTTGGTATTGTAAAGGAGAGCCATGTGCAGCCCCCAACAAAACACGTGAACTTGTAACCTGAAACTGAATCACCACAAGTCCATGCTCGTGCATGGCTATTGTCCTTAGTCCTTCCCACCGATACAATCTAATTCAATGTACATGGACAAACTAGCTAGAGCGAGATTGTCAAATCAATGAATTGTGCCAATTGATCCTCAGGGTGATGCGTTGTGTGTGGCTCTGATGTTCAGCCTTATCATGAGTGTACCGGTAGCACGCCACGGGTGGGTACTGGGCAGAGCAGCTATCCAGGGTATTTCGGGCTTAAGAGTCAAGCATGACGCAGTTGGGAATTTAGTCCTGCTGGGTCGCGGCGGTCAAGCGTCGAACCACGTCCTCCACAAAATGTCGTCTGGTTGCGCCCGATCTAGCATCGTTGTTAACTTTGACGCCATTACGAGCGGGGTTGGTGAGCTAAAGCGCGACTGGGGCTTTCTTTAGCGTGCCGGCCGCCTCTAAAATGACCGCAATGTGAGGTGGTCAAGCCAAGAGGATGAGGAAACTCCGGGCCGCGCAAGTGGCGGCTTTTGCACGCGAAGTCGGAGAAATCGTGGAGGGCCGAGCGCGTGGGAATCTGGGGGTTGGGGGGGGGGGGTAAAGCCCCATCACAACTTCGGAGAGATGGATATAGAGACCCCACGGCCTAAATTGTTTTACTAAGTTTCCGAGAAGGGCCTTTAAGACAGCATGCTACGCTCCATACCTACTCAGCTCCATCTCGGGGTTGTTTTGATTTACGACACTGCTTCAACTTTGTTAGCCATACACACAATGGAAATCAATTCTGTGGCACGTCGCGTATAATGGTGACCTCGCTATGACCATCCTGGTCACATCATTATCACAATAATTTGCTATATTTCGATAGTGATACGCGAATGTCATGGCGACGCTTGGTCTTTGCTTTCTTTGTAGCGAGTTCATGGCACAGAAGACCATCTTCGTATCACCATGCCATTGAGCCTACTTTAGATAATGCCTTCACGCATGTTGGCACGGACAATATCATTCCTCGGGGCGAAGGCTGACATGCTTTCGCCGGCGTATCTTTACACGGATTCGGAACGGAAACCTCTATGGACTTCGTGGATGTCTCGTTGGTTCGACTCGTGGAGTTGGTTAGATTCGTGGAGTCGCATCGGGAAGTCCAATTATAGGGCAAATGAAACAGGTAACAACCCATGCGCAGGTCAGATTCCGCAGAGGCGCCTCCCCCCCCTTTCCCTATGCTCCCTTTCCCAACCAATACTTCCATCACGTTCCCCCTATAAATGCAAATCAAGCCATACCTCACACGCGCGCTCCAGCAATGCGCTCTGTTCTGGCCCATCATCGTGCGGCGGTGGAGTATTGTTCCGCCAAGTGAAGGGCCGCCCAGTGCTCTCACACCAAGGATGTCAGGTCGCGAATGTCATTTGCGTAGAAGTTGTGCAACATGGGCAGACATGCACGGGGAGCGCGCTCTTATCAGAACCCAATCAACATGTATCCACACCCACGCAAGTGCACGCGGCCTCCGCAACAGATGTCATATGCCACTCACCTCCGCCAAGTGTCATAGTGTGTGTCGGGGTGGCTCGACTTGTACACATCACGGAATTGCTTGTCCTCTGCCGCGGCTAGCAATGTCTCATTGAGGCCCATGAAGCAGAGGACGCGGGCGACAGTCTCCGCACGCCGCTGCTTGAGCCCAAAAATGGAGTCCACGGCGAGCACGTTGTCCTCACCGCACGCATCAACCTGTCAGAGGAGTCTCTCAATAAATGACGGGTGCGCAGCGCACGGAAAACAAACAAGCGTGGATGAATTGGACTTAGAACAAACGTGACAACATGATGACTCGCGGAGGTTGCGGCTTCCTTGGTGTTATCGATGTCTACTTTTGTATTCAACGTTATTTTCATTTGTATTCATCGTTTACCTACACACGCATTTTTGAATGTGTGTGTGTGTCTGTGTGTTTTGTGTGTGTGTGTGTGTGTGTGTGTGTGTGTGTGTGTGTGTGTTACGTTTTCACTTTTTTCTTCATGATATACTTATTTTTCCTTGTTTTTTTGTTTTTTTTTTGGGGGGGGGGGGAATTCTTACCCATTGCTTCAGGTGCGCCCCATAAAATCGACGTTAAGCCTTTCATCCAACACGTTCAGCGTAAACTTCGCCATGGAATCCGCCAAATCGTCGTGGAACGCCTGCCTCGCAACTGTGATGTTGGTGGTCAACGAACGGCACCGAGTGGGGTCGCGGTGCCGAAGCATGTGCCATCATTGCTTCCACGGTCGCTCAGCGGGGTCGCGCAGCACCGCCACTACCTGCGCGCCCGGTTGCACGAAGAACTTACGTGACTACCGGCATCGCATTGCCACGGCGTAGTGGCTCAAGCAAGGGCTACGACCACACGATATTATGTAGGTATCCGGCGTACGTGTGTATCAATGCCAGAGCGGCGACCTGTTATTTATAGCTTTATAATATATTCATACTGAAATTGAACTTCAAGGCTTGCGCAGATTCGCGGAATGTATGTGGATCACCTTCGCAGATGGCACCATTCGGTGCGCCAGCTCCACGATAAAATTGAAATTGAAATTGAAATTGTTTACAACATGTACCGTATGCGCCGGTTTACACCAAATACCGTATGCGCCGGTTGTTGTCTCTGGGCCCTCCCAACTATGCCATATTGGGAACTTACAAGTCATGGCTAGACCGCAAACCACCTAAATCCAACCTCTCCAGGGATGTTCGGGGGTTTTGCTCCCACTCGGGGAGTGTGCAATGCGAGGTGAGGGCAGTGTGCATTCAGGGGCGTGCGAAGGTGCAATGTGTGGAGGCGCGGCGAGAGGTCGTGCGGGATTTGATGCGGTAGATGAGTAGGAGATGATGTAGCCATTGGAGAGTATGCGTGTGGAGTTGTGCAAGGATGCGAGACTTGTCGAGGCGTGCTTTGGAGATGAGTTTGTCAGGAGGGTTTGTGCGGGCGGTAAGTAGGGAGGTGAGACTTGTGGTGGTGGAAGAGTGCGGTGTACCCGTGCGGCTCATGACGATGGGGAGGATGTCTACCACTGTGCCTTGCCAGTGGCTGCGGATGGCGTTTGCAAGGGGAGTGTATTTGGCACGTATGAGGTGAGCTGTTTGGGAGAGGTTATTGTCCGTGCTCTACTTCCATTCCCCGATCTGAATCTTTTTTATTGATGAGTATCGGCGGCGACCGTTTGTGTGACCGACGAATCGAGGTTCGAGGAGGCGGATAAAGTCGGGTTTGTGTGCGGGGGGTCGTAGCGCGGGGGGGAGGGGGGGGGGGATCTCGGGGGGGACGATAGCGGGGCGCAAGGTTAGGGACCCGGGTGAGAGACCTTCGCCAACAGCAACAAGGCGGGTGGGCATGTGAGTGGGGTGGGGGGGGGGTGACAGTCAAGGGGGGTGTGGGTGGGTGTGGGGGATGTAAATTATTTGATGGGCTTGTTACCGAAGTCCGCCGTGATGGTTTCCCATCGACCTCCGTTGTGGCGTTCCAGTAGGGAGAGTAGGAGTTGCATCGCGCTGTTGTGTCGGTCCTGTCTTAGGCCATACATGGTGGGGCAGTTACCGGCCATGTGGCCATTGCTAATGAATTGGCCACACATGGGGCAGCGCAGGGTGGGGTTGTGTGTGAGGAGGCGGGTGTTGTGAACTCCCCACATGAATTCTTGCTTGTGGGTGAATTGGATGTTGGTGAGTGTTGTGTGTTTTTTGTGGAAAGAGAAGTCGGCGCCGTCCTCCGCGGCGCGGGCGAGGAGGGCACTTTGTTTGGATGTTTGTGAGAGGGGTGTGTGCGTGTGTTTGGTGCTGTAGGTGTGAGCGTCAGCTTTGAGGTTGGTGTATTTGTAGGGTATGGGTTCCCCTAGGGTTTGTGGAATGAGGGTGTATGGCAGGTCCAGTGGCCTGTCGACACTTTTGAACCTATGGTGTATGTAGTGTCAGGTGGGTGACCATCGCGACTTGGTTAGCTAGAGTGTCTGCGAGGTCGTTTCCGAGTGAGTGGTTGTGTGTTTTAATTTTTCCGAGGTGTGTACGGATGCCAGCGTTGCAGCGGGTTTTGAGGGTGTGTGTGATGGAGAGGAGTGTGTCGCGGTGAATGTTGTGGCGGTAAGTGGATGGGCAGTTCAAGTAGCCTTGTATGAGGTGGAGGGAGCATGCACTGTCTGTAAGGAGGTGGGTGCGGCCTAGTTGGAGGCCTATGTCGATGCCGGCTAATTCAGCGCGATTGATTGTGTGCGAGGGAGGGGTAGAGGTCACCAGAATTTTGATGCGGGTGTCCGAGGCGGGGTGGGTGGGGGCTGCTCCTAGGGGGGAGGAGCCTTTTTTTTTAGCCGTCCGTGTATACAAAGTCCTGCCAGTTCCAAGCAAGAATTCTCTAGTGGGGGGGTATGTTAGTTGCATGCGTTCATGGAGTGGGTAGGTAAGGGGGTGAGTGGGGTTTGGGGAGAGGTGGTAGATGCCCACTGAGTGAGGTGAGTAGGTGTCGAAGAAGTGAGGAGGTGGGATGGTGATGGTGAGGTTGGGGAGGTGAGTATCGTAGATAGACTCGAGAGTGTTGTGGAGTGCGGTCATGGCTGTGTGTGAGGGTAGGGTGGAGAGGGCTAGGGGGTTAGCGACGAGGTATATGTCGACCATCCAACGTGTGCCGAATGGGGTAGGAGTGGGTCTGCCTGTGTGTTGGCCGGGGGGTGTATTGAACCATGCAAACACAGTTAGTGTGGAAGATAACTTACGCAAACGTAGTTATAGTCACAGTCCCGCAAACGGAACAACCACGGCGACAACCAACCTACAAGCGTGGTGTCGGGACAACAGAAGTGTTAGAGCTGCAGCCTAGCGACAGCTATGTACCGAGTCAAACAGTTTATCGGTATGTCCGATCTAGACATGTACTAATCATATCTAGAGTAGCTTACATTAGCTATCTGCAACTAATACGTATGCGGTATTACTTACAACACTCCCCCTGAAGGTGTTTGCGTCATTGGGAAGGGTGTAGAGGTGGTGGGTGTATGGGGAGTCGATGTATTTGGAGTGGGGGTAGGGTGTGTGTTCCCATTGGGGGAGTATGAGGATGGTTGCGCTGCTGTGTGAGAGGCTGTGAGGTGTGCGCTAGTGATTGCGTGTTCCATGGCGCGGCGCATGCATTCGTGGTCGTATTCGGGGTTGGCGATGTTGGTGCCGTGCCATGTGTGTGGGGCATTGCTGCCGCTTGATGAGAAGACTATGTCTTCGGGGTATAGGGTGTGGTATGTATGATACTTATTGAGGGGGTCGGAGTAGAGTTCTGTTTGGATGTGGAATGTGTGGTGGAGAGCTGTGAGGAGGTCCTCTCGAGTGGCCCATCTATTACGGGTGGTGGTGGCGGGTGAGGGTGAGTGGATTTCTGAGCGGGAGCCGAGGAGAATGAGGAGGTGGTAGACCTCCTCTTCGAACGTGTGCTGCGAGAGGTCGGGGCGGAAGAGTTGAAAGAGGTGGCGGACGCGGGGGCCGTTAAGGGTGGTGACCGCGCGGCCGTCGGGAGTGCATAGAATGGTGGTGTCGTGTAGTGATGGGTGTGTGTGGATGGCGAACCCGCCGGTAGGGAGCATGTCGAGGTCGGGGTGGATGGGGTCGTTGTTGAATGTGATTAGGGGGTGCGTCCATGGAGGGGGTCCGGGTTCTGGCATGATGGGCGTGGTGGAGGGGACAAAGCCGGAGTTAAATGCGGTGAGGGCGGTGGGGCCGGAGGGGGTCTCACTGATAGTGTCGTGTAGTTGTAGGCATGGTGCCCACTGGACCTCGTGGAGGCGGTTGAGGTCGTGTTGTTGGCCGCGGGCGCACCATTCGCACTGCCATGTGGCGGGTCCCTGAGCGGGGCGGCATTGGGAGTGGACGGCAAAGTGCGGGCATGTGCAACAGGTGGAGGTGGGTTCTCTGTGCAGTGGATCATGACATATTGAGCAGTTGGCGGGTGAGGGGGTTGGGAGGCATACCGATGTGGGGGTGGAGGAGATGAGGCGGAAGCCTTCGTCGAGTTTGAGTTTTATGTCCCATTCCGTGAGGTGCTCCGGGGCCCATTCTACCATGTACTGTGTTTGACCGTATTATGTGCCCTTATGTTTGGAAATGATGCGCGTAACGTCGTAGGGGGGGGAGTGGTGGTCTGAGGGGGTGAGGTATTCTGTGTCTATGTGTGTGGTGGGTGCAGTGGGGGGGGGGAGGTTTTGGTGCGGGAGGTGGGGATGCCGGATGAGAGGGTGGGGGGTGAGCGGGGGAGGTGTGGGGAAAGGAGGGGAATCCAGGAGGGGTGGCGCGGAGGAGGACTTGTGGCCATGTGGTTATGTTATTTTTCCAGAGGGGGGTGAGGCGGGGGAGGAGGGAGGCTTGTGTTTTGCGGGGAGAGAAATCACAGTATGCTTGATTATATGTGTGAGGGTTTGTGATGTGTGTGGCTTTGTCTCGGATTGAGGCGAGGAGGGTGTTGTCTTGTCTGGTGAAGTGGGCGCGAAGTGTGGAGGCAATGGGGTTGGTGAGGGAGAGTGGAGGGATGTTGTGGAACATGGTGCCCGCATCGCGTTGAGCTCTCACTAGGCATTTGAGTGTGGGTGGGGTGTAGCGGCCTGACATGATGGATTCAGTGGGCCAGTGGGAGTATGTGGTGGAGATGGTGCGGATGTGTGCTCGGGCCATGTGGCCTCTATATCTTGGGTTGTTCATGATTTTATGTAGGTGGCAAACAGTGAGTTGCGCGGCGTGGGCTTTGAGGGAGGGGAGGCCGTATCCTAGGTCTGTGGTAGGGCGGTGGAGGGTTGTGCGGGGGAGGTTACGTACCGAGGAGACGGCGGAGCGGAGTGTGCGGCATATTTGGCCTTCGAGGGTGTCGAGTTGGGAGTCGGTGAAGATGCCGAGCCGGACGGTGAATTGTTTGCCGATAAGGAGCCCACGGATGACCCTGATTCTGCGGGATTGAGTTAGTGGGGAGGTGGAGAGGGCGGTGATGAGGGATGTGGTAGTACGTCTTAATTCGTTCCAGTGCTAGCTGGAGGTGAGGGAGGTGTTAAGTTCGACTCCAAGGACGCGGTATGTGTCCGAGGGGCCTATGGAGGGGATGTCGCCCGGGATGGAGTTGATGGTGATGAATTGTGATTGGAGGCGGGATGCGAGGAGTGTGATGTTGACAAGGGAGAGGGCGGTCCATGTACGCCAAAGGGCTCCGGTGATGCAGCATTTTCGGATGTTGACGGTCATACCTGTGTAGGCGCTGAAGAGGGAGAGTTTCCTGAGTGGTATGGCCATGTTGGGGGTTGAGCCCGTGGCGAGGCTGAGGTTGTCGGCGAAGCCGTGTCTTGGGTACGTGGCCGTGGGTTCTGTGGGGTCGACATTAGTGGCAAGAGGGCCTAGGTGATAGCCCCGGCTGCCCACCGTGAGCCAGCGGAGGAAGGGTTCAAGGAAGAGGGTGAATAGAAGTGGGGAGAGGGTGTATCTCTGCAAGGTTCCTCGATTTATGTCGATGGAAGGGGTGGGGCCGTATGGGTAGTGTAGTCGGTGGATGAGACTCCGTAGAGGTGTTCGCATGTGTCGACAAAGGTGGAGGGCATACCGAGGTGACG
Organism: Tetraselmis chui; assembly: GCA_026401115.1. NCBI lineage: Eukaryota > Viridiplantae > Chlorophyta > Chlorodendrophyceae > Chlorodendrales > Chlorodendraceae > Tetraselmis > Tetraselmis chui. Next base: position 16,383 of record JAPMLY010001159.1, read on the forward strand.
CATGTGTTTGAACATGATGCGGTGGTCCGCAGCATTGAACGCGCCTTTGAAGTCCGCGTACATGACGTAGATGTCTTTGTTGTGGAGTTTTGCGTCCTCCATCGTCATGATGATGGATGAAAGTGCGTCGTGGATGCTGCGGTGTTGCCGGAATCCGTCTTGATGGTCGCTGAGAATGCCGTGGTTTTCGGCGTATTTCGAGCCTGCATCTTTGATTAGTGCGGTCCAGAGCTTGAGGAGGTTATTCATGAGGGCGATAGGGCGGTAGTTGTCGAGGAGGGAGGGGCCACCTTTTTTATGTAGCATGCATGTTGTGCTGAGGCACCACTCACGAGGGGTGTAGGACTTGTGGGCGAGGAGGGAGAGGAGAGAGAAGAGGGCGGAGCGGGTCGCCGGTGGCAAGAATTTGATTATTTCGTTGGGGATACCGTCGGGGCCGGGGGCTTTGCCTGTGCCTAGTGAGTTAAGGGTTTTATCGAACGTGTCGCGGGTCGTCATGTCGGCGAGGGTGAGAGAGGAGTCCCCGCGGGGTTCGATGGTAAAGTTGTCGGGGTTGTCTGGGAGTTCCCAAGGGAGGAGGGGCAGTTCGTGTGGGGTGGCGCGGCTGAGTTCGGTGGCGAAGTGAGAGTGTACCGCCACTGCGGAGGGAGAGGTTGCGATGGTGTTTGACAATGGGATGGAGGGTCGAGGTGGCGCTGTTGGGGGGGAGAAGGCCGCTTTTAATTTTCAATAGGCGGTGGGAGGATTTAGGGCAGGTGTCATATGCCGTATTGGCGCGAGTTTTTATTTTCCACAGCTTATCCGTGGTGGTGGCGCGTAGTAGGTGGCGTATGCGTGCTTGGCACTGTTGTTTAATGGCGGTAGGGGTGAGATAATCGGTCGTATTTAAGAGGGCTCGGGCAAGGGGGAGGGGACCGTTGTTCGTACTACATATGCGGAGTTTTAGAATGTGTTTGCGTGTTTTTTTAGTAAGCCAAGTAGGGTTGAGGGACGCCTGGGGTAGACGGGGTTTTCTGGCGGGGAGGAGAGGCCACACCGTGGCGGCGTCGTCCATGTGGTGAGAGAGGAGTATAGTGAATTGCGAGGCGAGGGTGTTAAGGTGTCGGGGGAGGCCGAAGTATGTGGGGTGTTGAGTGTGGCTGCGTGGAGGGTGGCCGTTTGGTTGATTAGGTTAGGTGTGCCGGTTTGATATGTGTGTATGTGGTCGGGTGTGAGGGGAAGCTTAAAGTTGAGCTTGCGTGTGGTGTGGTGTGCGTGGGGGTGGGTATTGTGTGTGGGGGGGGGTGGGCTATGAGAGAGAAGGGGGCATGAATTACGAGGTGGATTGCAGAGTGGTCAGTGAAGTTTGAGGGGGAGGGGAAGACCGAGCAAGAGGACGGGGGAAGGCTCCACGATAATAGGGTCGTCAAGGTAAGAGGGACTCTTGTCAATTGGCCACACTTCACTTTTCTCCTTGAAACATGCGATTCGGCTGGCATAAACCCTTCGCCCGTCTTCACTATAAAGCAACACACTCGCATCGTGGCTCGTCCCGTAGGTTCCGGTAGCCCCGTACGTCCCGGTGAGAATGAGGAATTGTACTGGAATTCCTCCCGCATACGTTTCGCCATGGGTCCATGTAAATAAGTCCCTCGTCAATAACTCGATAACACACAAATCGTCGCGCTCGAGCTAGAGCTGTTGTAGCGTCAGACATTTCGCAACTGGCGGACTCATTGTCATTATACTTGGCGAGCAGGACTAGTCATAGGATCACCATCATAGAACGGGTGTTGGGGCGGTACATCACGACATCACCTGAGGTAAAATGCTCTTTGATATAAGCTCTTTGATGTCGGACAAAAGAAGCGTCGCTGCAAGGGAATGTACTGCCGTACTACTGCTTACCGTGTTAGTAAATGAGTGGACATCTGTCTGCTTCCAGGAGCCCGCGAAGGCGGGATGCTTGCCGAGGTAATCTTTTAATGCGTCCGTTCCGCATTTCATTGCGCCGATCAATATAGCAACCGCGGGGCGCAGCAGTCTGGCGTCAAGCGGTCACAAGTGGTGGGTGGTGCGCCGTTGACACCGGACGCGGCAACGACAACTGACAATAGAAGCAACACTGCCGCTAGAGCCGGCAAAGGGCTAGGAAGTACAAGAGCCGACGTCTTAGTGACCATGCTTCCCGTCTTATTCACCACTAAATCGCGGGCACGTGTGCTATACATGATATTGATGGTGAATTCATGTGCCCGAGTCATGTGTGTTCCTCTTGCGCTCCGGTTGTGTGTGCGTAGCACTGCTCCCGTTGACTACACGCCGCGTCTATTATCGGAGCATATGTGAGTGCATGGGTGAGTCGGCTGAAGCAGGCGCCGAGGCGCTGTGATGTGATGGTTACAGAAAGAGTGAGTAGCAACTCACCGCCGGATGACTGCTGCTTGTATAGCGCTTGCCTAGATTAGGTCGATACATATTTAGAGATAACGTTCACAGATGAATAACCGATAATTGTGAACGTACATGTACTGATAATGATGTACTACAATAGCCCCTCTAGATCATTAGCCAGTAATGAAAACAACTACTCTCTACTTGACTTCGCTCCCATGCAGCGCTTGAAAATCACGGTGTGCTTCGGCTCCGGGAGTGCTTTGGTCAATCCATACGAAAGCACGTTTGTTGTGCCTACCGAGACAACTCCGACAGTGTTCGCATGCACGAGTTCTCGAATGTAGTGGTGCTTGATGTAAATGTGCTTCGTTATGTTCGAAGCCATAGAAATGTTAGCGAGTTTCACGGCTCCTTCGTTGTCTTCGTAAATTGTCGTCGCGCCGCGGTGCCGTTGGTGGACATCGTGCATGAATTGCCGGAAGTGCACGGCACTTTGACCGGCCCGGCTCATTGCCAAATACTCCGCTTCCGTGGTAGAGAGAGTAACTACCTCTTGTTGCTTAGAAGTCGAGCTGACCGCCCCACCATGCATGACTACTTCTCTTGCTGCGATCGTCTCGTAATCGTGTCTGATGCCTAGGCAAAGCCCGAGAACACTTTGATGCCGTCCGCATTGTCCTCATATGGCCGTCCGTATGTGATTCCCATTGGCTTTGTTCCGTTGAGGTAGCAGAGCAGACGCTTGAGCTGCATCATGTGCACTTGTGTGGGAGCTGCTTGCCATATGCCAATGACGCTCACCGCAAATGCGATGTCCGGTGTTGTACACATGCAAAGGAAGTTCACTGATTGAAGGATGTCGGCATGGAAAATCTCGTTTTCCGGTGGTGACATGGCCATTTTGTCTTGGTCGGATGCGACCTCTCCATCTCGGTAGTGCATGGGAGCCATGGGTATCTTGGAGGGTGCGCTATCCAACATGCCGTACTTTTCTAGGATCTCCGTGGTACATTGTTCTTGGGAAAGGCTGATGGTGCCAGCCTCCATGTTCTTGACAATGTCCATTCCGAGGATGAACTTAGCCTCACCAAAGTCAATCATGCAGAATTGTTCCCCGATGGCCCGCTTCGCGGATGTGATCCACTCGAGTGAGTCGGAGACGATCCGAAGGTCATCCACGTACACTTGAATAATGCAAATACCATGTAGTGGATGGTTCATAATGTAGAGGCTGGTGTCGGAAGTCGCTCGCTTGAGCCCGACGGAAAATAGGGTCCGGTGAAACAGTTTGTACCACTCACGCGACGCTTGTTTCGGACCGTAGATGCTATGAAGCAGGCGCATAATGACACGAGGTGTCCCATCCTCTGCCCCCTATGGGTTAACGCATGTAAATCTCCTCTTGGAGGTCAAGATTTAGAAATACCGTCTCTATATCCACGGAGTGCATGTGCATGTCTCAATTGGCAGCGATGGTGAGGACCGTGCGCAGAGTGATGAGTTGAACAACGGGAGAGAATGTCTCTGAATAGCCGACTCCCGCTCGTTGACTGAATGTATGGGCAACAAGGCGCGCCTTGACGCGATCGACGGAGCCATCCGGTTTAGCCTTCACCTTGAAGACCTCCTTATCGCCATTGGCGTTACGTCCAAAAAGGCAGTTGTCTTTACCCTTTCCTCTCTTCTCAGTGGAAGCGTGGAGGGCTCATAATCTCTTATCGGAGCATCCCGTTGGCAACCTAGCGCGCTCCCAAGTACCGACTCAAAAGTCGGTATCCTTAGTGTAATTGTACACTACTTATGTATCGCTAAGCACGGGCCGGCTCTTGGACGCTTTGTGTCAATCTTCGCGGACACATCTTACGCGCGCGATCGCGCGCGATTACGCGCGTCATGCTTAATAAACCGTATGAGGGCCCATAACCTCTTATCGGAGCGTAGGTGAGTGTGTGGGTGAGTCGGTTGGAGCATGCGCCGAGGCGCTGTGTGTGATGGTTACAGAGAGAGTGAGTAGCAGCCCACATGACTTTTGCTTGTATAGCGCTTGCCTCCATTAGGTCGTTATACATATTCACAAATTACGTGCAGAAGTAACCGATAAATGAGAACGTGCATGTACTGATAATGATGTAGTACAATAGCGCCACTCCACCCGTGCGCGTGTTCGGCAATACGGACTATAACGAACTACCCGTAGTGCCGAACATGCGCATCGGGCGGAGTGGCGCGCGGTTCGTCGCTATAATAGATCTCTACGGGTATCACTACAACGGAATGCCTTGTTGCATAGAAAAATGATTTAATACCAATAGTATCAAAAGCAGTGGAAACCACTAGGCAAATTACTGGCTTTGACAACATTGGAATAATACCCCACATGCTCAACTCCGCGGGGGAAGTAAAGTCATGCAATATCGTTAGCACATCTATCTTAGTCATGCCACTCATCACTTCCAAGGTTGGCGCGCACCGCGCGGTGTGGAAGTATTGCATCCGTAATTATTGGACTTCTTGCATTTATGTAATTACACGTGTTTTTACCAAGGGGGTGCATTACTCATCCTAGAACTGAACATCCTAGGTTAGATGCTTAACACTCATACATGTGAAATGTTAATCATTGCTTCCTGAATAGGGATGGAAAAGAGCAAGAACTCCATGCGAGACAATGAATGTAAAAAGTGAAACTCGTGTCTAGCTAGAGCTTTGCTTTTTTCACGCACATTAACGCACCAGTGCACCACTATTGCCAATGCATGAGTGAGAATGGGGAGGGGGGGAGGGTGCACGCCATAGTTGTTCCATGACGGCAAATATATCATACAAGTTGCTAAGATAGGGTGCGTTTACCGTGCTCTTTGAGGGACGTATTCAATATTACGCGAATACGGTTGCTATATGCACATGCATTCACGGGGCATTAGTAGGGCAGCGGTGTTGACCCGCATATCAGATATCACCACAGTGGACATCTCGTCACTAGATCGCAGCTGACCGACAACACACTAAGCTTACCTCTATTCAAAACAACGCCAGCCTCGACTCAAAATGAAGCAATGGACCTACCTACGAGTACCCGATGTGGATTTGATTTAAAAGGTGAGAGCATGGCCTGTTGGGTGTCGTCTTACTGTGTGCGTGTGCGGCTATTATTTCTATGTATCGCTATGTCGGTCACGATCACACGAGTCTACTGCCCCGTCATCCGTAAGAATATCGCTAAGCGTTACAAGCACAACGGTGGATGATGCAACGTGGTGGCAGGAGTCTCTTGCAGGTCTATACTACGGCTGAAACGTAGCTACTGGTGGATTAAACACCCGAGGCTTGGGTTTTTGCCGACGCGGGCGGTGTTTTGATCGAGCCCCTCTCAACTACTATTTAAGAGGTGCATGTACCGCTTATTCGCTATTGCTGCCACTGACTCTCAAACGCCTCTACTCATCCATAACGAAGACGAGCAACATAATCATGCGAATGCCGAGGGGAAGAGTCTTCGGGGACGGAAGCTGGACGACTCTTCCCTTTAATCATCAACGAGCATTATTGGCGATGGCGTTTCGAACTTGTGCGTCGCCGCCGCATCTTCGTTTTATTTGCTGTGGAGTGCGAACTAGCAAGCAACGGATACCACATGGACTGTGAGTGATTGTCACTTGACATCTTGCGCTGGCAATAAAGAAGGGTCGCCATTGCCGCAGAGAACTTCCAGGATCTAAACAATGCCGACTATTTCAAGTACCCGACTATTTCAGGTACCTTGGCGAGATCCCTGCTGGCCTGCTGCCGCTGAGGCTCACAAAAAACGACCAAGTCAAATTTGGTCGCAATCGTGCTTTGTTAATAGCGATCTCAACAGAGAATACTGTGTTAGCTATTTTTAGTATATTTTAATGATGATATCTTCACCGTGAAAATGTGTCATAGTGCATTTTTTCATCGCATAATTGCCTGCTGGATCTTGCCAAAACAGTACGGAAGAACTATAGTACCCGTGGTAAATATGGTATAGATCTAACGGTGCACATCAATTCTGTCAGTCGCGTGTATATGTGCAAGATGAACCTCTTGGATTGACCGTGCGATGCGAAGTACCTGCTGTACTAGCGAATCTTCTGGTACTGATCTGATGGTACGTATTTTCATTGCGGTATTTGATATCTGGCGGCTCTGTACGGTTCTATTTGTATTATTCTAATCGCTGAATATCCATCGTGTTGCCCGTACAGCAAAAGACTCGGTCTGTTGTAGAGCGATAAGAATAGTATTGATATTCTCGACGAACTATTTTAGTACATTCGTATATAGAAGTTTTTGAGGGACACAGGTCATATGCAGTACATAAAGGACAGACAATGATCCAGATGTATATGTCGCTCCAGTACTTATCACAGTGTACAGTTACGGGGAATTACGGGATGCGAAGCAATGAACAAGCAATCACGGGGTGGGCCGCGATCCTAGTGATGGGTTGTCGATATATTGTCGACGGCCGTAGTACCTAGATACTTTACATTTCCTCGGCGATTGCCCGCGCATGCGCCTTTTCCCAAAGGAGGTATCACCGTGGGAAAGTTGTTTGGGTCGAGGACTATCCGTGGAAATAATTTGGGGCGCTCGTTTGGCATGGTGCGCTGTGGGCAAGAGTTCGAAAAAAATAATGGCAAGTTCAACTGTCCCCGGCCAAGATGCCATAATTGAGAGGTCCGCCGCCGCCTCTCCGGGCCTGGTTGCAAGTGCCAAAGGATGACTGACTTTCGCGGACATTTGGGTGCCCGATTCGTCGGTTGACAGCACACACCTTTTCCAAGCACCTAGGTAATTTCGGCGACCGTAGTTGGATAGTTTGATGTGCCTGAAAGCACAGTGAGGCAATGACGAGGGGATCCACAAAATAAACATGTACTTTATTTTAGTACTTTCCCAGCGGCCTCTAAACGGAGCTGGCGCAGCAATTTCGGTTCCTTGCGCGGCAAGTGCACTGTCGGTGTCAGTTCATAATGAAGCGAGCTACTTTGCGCCTACATCTCGAGCCATATAAACCACGAAACTCACCCAAAATCCGTCTGAATAGGCACAAGATAGGGTTTGGTCGGACTGAGGCCAACATCCTCCAAGCCGCGCGATATCGTTTGGGCCCGTTTTTCCTCGACCCGATATACATAGAAATTAGCAGCTCGACACAGCAGCCTAAGGCCGGCAAGATTCCTAGGACATATATTTTCAAGGCGATGTGGGCTTGTGGCTGAATAGTTGCGTGCTTAGGACACTTTCGTTTGGGGAGGATGGGGCTGCTATGTGGGTGGGTTTGCCGCGTTTTAGTACATTCCACAGTTGTACACCGCAGTGCTCGTTTGGGCACTGGCGCAGGCCTTACTACGCGATTTTGGCTGTTTTTTCTGGGAAAGGCGAAAAGTACTATTTTCCATTTTGTGGATCCCCTCTGTGGCATTGCCCTCAATGGCAATAATATGGCCATCCGCTAGTACTGATACCCGTACAGTTCTATTGTACAGCGACGAAAACCCTGTAACAATTTCTTGTAATCCTTGTATGAGAAGCAGTGGAATTTAATCCTCCTAAGAGCAATGGAAGCAGTCCACCGGACGCTGTTCGGCGATACGGGTAGTTCCTTATAGTCCGTACTGCCGAACAGGCGCATCGGTGGAGTGGAATATAGTCAACGGGAGCACCGCTGCTACGACCACACAACCGGAGCGCAAGAGGAACACACAGCAGGACTCGGGCACAGGAAATCACCAATGACATGCAGCAGATGTGCCCGCGATTTAGTGCTGATTAAGACGGGAATAAACATGGTCACTAAGATGCCGGCTCCTGTACTTCCTACCCCTGCGCCGGCTCTAGCTACAGCGCTGCTTCTATTGTCTGTTGTCGCTGCCGCGTCCGGTGTCAACGACGCACCACCTACTTGTGACCGCTTGACGCCAGACTGCTGTGCCCCGCGGTTACTATTGATCGGCGCAATGAAATGCGGAACGAACGCATTAATGGACTACCTAAGCAAGCATCCCGCCTTCGCGGGCTCCTTGAAGCGGTCAGAGGTCCACTTCTTTACTAACAGGGTGCGTGTACTACGGCAGTACATTCCGTTGTGGCAACGCTTCTTTATTTGTCCGACATCAAAGAGCTTTTACCTCACGTGTACCCCACCCGTTCCCTGGTGGTGATGACCAGTCCTACTTGCCAAGTAGAATGTTAATGAGTCCGCCAATTGCAATAAAGCGTCTTACGCTACTACAGCTCTAGCTCGAGCGTGACGATTTGTCTGTTAAAGTTATTGACGAGGGGACATATTTACAGGGACCCGCGGCGCAACATATGCGAGAGGGACTGCTGCTTGACAGTGAACAGGGGCGAAGGGTTTATGCCAGCCGAATCGCATGTTTCAAGGAAAAAAGTGAAGTGTGGCCAGTTGACAAGAGTCCCTCTTACCTTAACGACCCTAGTATCGTGGAGCTGGCTCATCGAATGGCGCCATCTGCGAAGGTGATCCACATTCCGCGAATCCACGGAGGCCCTTGAATTCAATTTCGGTAAATATTGTAAAGCTATAAACAAACAGGGCGCCGCTCAAGCAATGATACATACGTACGCCGAATATGTAAATATTATCGTGTGGTCGTAGTGCTTGCTTGAGGCACTGAGCCGTGGCACGGTGATGACGGTAGTCACGCAATTTCGTCGTGCGACTGGGCGCGCAGGTGGTGGCGGTGCTGTGCGACCCCGCTGAGCGACTGTGGAAGCACTGGTGGCACAAGCTTCGGCACCGCGACCTTACTCGCTGCCACTCGTTGACCAGCAACATCACAGTGGCGAGGCAGGCGTTTGACGACGATTTGGCGGATTCCATGGCGAACTTCACGCTGAACGTGTTGGATGAAAGGCTTAACGTCGGATTTTATGGGGCGCACCTCAAACACTGGGTAAGAACCCCCCCCCCCCCCCCCAATTAAAAGAAAATTATATATACCCGGTCGCCGAGGCACCGGTCACCCGCGATTATCGGGAGCAATCAAGTGTGGTATAATAAATTACCGCGTGAAATTACCGGTCATCCACGATTATCGGAGCAATTTCATCGGGACCATCGCCGAGGCACCGGTCACCCGCGATTATCGGGAGGCAATCAAGTGTGGTTAATCAAACGGTACCGGCTAATTGCGTTAATAACTCCAATTTCTACCGGTTAATTCACCAGGTAAAAATAAAACGGAGAAAATCGAACGGTACCGGCTAATTGCGATAATTACTCCAATTTCTACCGGCTAATTTACCAGGTAAAAATAAAAATGGAATAATTCAAGCGGTACCGGTTAATTGCGTTAATTACTCCAATTTCTACTGGTTGATTACCGGTTAAATCGTATACCACGAATACACCCCCGTTTTACCACGTATTTATATATGTGAAAAAGGAAAAATGTGTTCCTGTTCCTCGGGCTTAGGGTTTTTCCTGTTTTTGCTTGGTGGCCTCCACTGCTTTTTCTTGTAATAAATTGTTGAATTGAAAATGTGAAAACGTAACACACACACACACACACACACACACACACACACACACACACACACACACACACACATTTGCAAATGTGTGTGCAACTCTTAAGAGGTACATAACGATGAATGAAAAAATGACATCTACAATACCAAGGAACCCACAACCTCCGCAAGTAGTCCTGATGTCAAGTTTGTTTCAAGTCCAGTCCATCCAAGCTTGACTGCTTTCCGTGGGAAGCGCACCCGTCATTAATTGAGAAACTGCTTTGACAGGTTGATGCGTACGGTGAGGACAACGTGCTCGCCGTGGACTCCACTTTTGGGCTCAAGCAGCGGCGTGCGGAGACTGTCGCCCGCGTCCTCCGCTTCCTGGGGCTCAATGAGACATTGCTAGCCACGGCAGAGGACGAGCAGTTCCGTGATGTATACAAGTCGAGCCACCCCGACATACACTATAACGCCTGGCGGAGGTGAGCGGCATATGACATCTGCTGCGGAGACCGCGTGCACTAGCGTGGGTGTGGACACATGTTGATTGGGTTATGATAGGAGCGCGCTCCCCGTGCATGTCTGCCCAGGCTGCACAACTTCTACGCAAATGACATTCGCGACCTGACATCCTTGGTGGGAGAGCACTGGCCCTTCACTTGGCGGAACAATGCTCCACCGCCGCACGATGGGCCAGAACAGAGCGAACTGCTGGAGCCCGCGTGTCAGGTATGGCTTGATTTCCATTCACAAGGGGGACGTGGTGGAAGTATTGGTTGGGACAGGGAGCATAGGGAAAAGGGGGGGGGGGGGGGGTGCCTCTGCGGAATCTGACCTGCGCATGGGTTGTTACCTGTTTCAGTTGCCCTATAATGGACTTCCCGATGCGACTCCACGAGTCGAACCAACTCAACGAGTCGAACCAACGAGACATCCACGAAATCCAGAGAGGTTTCCGTTCCGAATCCGTGCAAAGATACGCCGGCGAAAGCATGTCAGCCTTCGCCTCGAGGAATGATACTGTCCGTGTCGACATGCGTGAAGGTATTATCTAGAGTAGGGTGGATGGCATGGTGATACGAAGATGGTCTTCTGTGCCATTAACTCGCTACTGAGAAAGCAAAGACCAAGCGTCGCCATAACATTCGCGTGTCACTGTCGAAATAAAGCACATTATTGTGATAATGTTGTGATAAGGATGGTCCCAGCGAGGCCATCATTATACACGACGTGCCACAGAATTGATTTCCATTGTATGTATGGCTAACAAAGTTACAGTGATGTAAATCAAAACATCCCCGAGATGGAGCTGAGCAGGTATGGAGTGGTGGATGTGGAATAATGTGGCCCTCCATCCCCGATCAGCAGGCCGCCTTTCTAAGCTTGGCCATGAATATGCCACTGCATGCGCTGACCTTTGGAGAAAGGTATGCCATGTAGCCATTTGCTCCCACTCGCTGTTCGGCCACCCCACAAGTGTCCACTTCCTCTAGGACGGCAGTTGGCTCGGACGCGAGAAAGGCCTCCACTATGTGTTCGTTCTCACATGCGTGACCACTGCACGTGAGGTACAGCAAAGCTCCTCCCATCGCCAGCATGCTGAACCCATTCGCAAGCAACGCCGCCTGCAAGTCGCGCAGCTCTGTCGCGCTTGAGCCGCCTCTCGACTGCTGACGGTAGTACGACTTGGCAGCATCCAGCCGGTGGGCGGAAGACGCACTCCCCTTCTCTGTAGCGTCACCCAGCAGCTGCAGCATGTGGCGCATATGTGGCACCGAACCATCTGCTGAGCACTCTGCATCAACGAGCACCGCATCGTAGTGCTGCTGACTTAGCGCCTGCGGCTCCATCTCTGCATGTAGGGAATGTTGTCCGCCCTTATGCTGCGACAGCCTCGCCTTTTCCCTCTGCTTCCGTTGCCACAGCTGCCGCTGCTTCCGCTCTGGCAGGCAGCTCTGATGCACCATACCAGGGAGAAAGACCACCGGCGGTGGGGGTACGCCTCGGAACGTCCGCGCGTCTGCTTCCACCAGTCGGACGTTGGGCAGTTTGTGTCGCCGCACAGCGCCGCGGCACTGATTCAGACGAGCCCGGCTTATGTCCACCCCTGCACCCAGTCAAGAATAGAGAAGTACCAGTGTCACGAGCGTAAGGGCATTTCGGATAACTCCGGACGCATTCGGTGGAGGGTGTTGGGGTACCTGTGACGGTTCTATCGCTGCAGTTGGCCTTTGCTGCCGTCGTAGATCGCATCAACAGCTCGGCGGTGTAGAGAAGTTTCCCGCCAGGCGCGCAGCATAGCTCGAGGACGTGGAAGGAGGTGTTGTGTAGGACTACTTCAGAAAGCAAGACCCGAACAGCGACGCCAGAGGAAAGGTCCTGCCCCACGACCGCACCCGACCGGTGGCTCGCGAGCGGCGCGATACTGAGCTCCGCCGGAAGGGCGAAGAAGTCGGGCAGCGGCGTGGGAGCGACTTGGCCCGGTGCTACGCCCATGGCGTTAAGCTCGTCGCGAAGAGTCGATGCCGTTATTATCGTCCCTTTTCCTTGAACTAGGCGCACATATCTGGGCAGCGCAAGTAGCTGTGCGGTGGTAAGGCGGCAGCCCAGAGCAGCCAACAGCGCGTCTTCGTCGTCTTTGACAGCCTTCGTCGACCGAAAGGGATTCTTGGCGGTGGTCGTACTGCAGTCTTGACGTACAGCGCAACTATCATCATCTTGACTACCACCGTTATTTTGCGATACTCGCGTCAGGCTGGTCGGTGACTGTCTGCTCTCGCGCGTCTCCCCGCTATCCCACCGGACGCTGTAGGAGCCGTCCCTGTTTGATGTCGCCACAGTCGCGAGGTACCGCGCGCCGCTCTTACGCAGCGCAAGCACGCGGTCGCCCGGAAGGAATTTCTCATCACTCGCCGGCATCGGCCCATGTGAACACACGACACTGCGGCGGCGGGTGACCTGCTGCAGGCAACAGCACTTTCGGACCTGGTGAGGGAGCTTATGCGAGGCGGCGCAATCAAGAGAGTGGAGGTGTTCACATATATTACCAAGTAATATCGCTTTACTCAGCAACATCACCGCTTGCTTGTGATGTCCTCGTACTGCAGGGCGCGCGCTTGCGCGCGCGGGGGGTGCGGAGCGAGGAGATCCCCTCTAGGGTCGCGTGGGATAGTTGCTTACAAAAAGTAAGAACGATATGCATGGGATGTGGGGGATCCCTGGTTGATGCGAGTGATGCGAACGTGGGCGGCGATGCTTGAGATGGGATTGGGTCCGGATGTGACATTTGGCTGGAATTAAATATTGTTTACATATAAATTCGAATGTGTGATCGCTAGTTAATTCATACATATAATATGATATGATGAATGTGTCAATCCTCGGGTAAATGAATGCTTGGGAGAGCACAAGAGTCACGACGGCACGCACGCTTGGTAGTGCGTGAGTGTACTGTCGGGGTCCTTGCTGTCTGCCGTCACAACGATAAGTGGTGCGGTGGCGGGGTGCTCTTCCTTTAGATGGAATCGCAGTTCTTCCATAGTCGCCTGCTTTGCGTCCAATGCGGTAGCGGTGAAGTTGCACTCGCCGCGATGGTGGGAGAAGAACTCGAAGCACGGGTACTCCGCGTTGTCGAAAAGAAGAATGAATGGCCGTTCGAAAGCGATGGCGAATACCCTAAGGGTGGAATAGAGCATCCACGAGCTTACGGGTAGGATGGTGCCGGGAGAGGGCGGTTCCTCATCGAGAGCGGGCCGTAGCATATTTTGAATCTCGTCGTCTAGGTCGGTAGTGCCTTCGAGGAACAAGAACTCCTTGGAGTAAAGCTGCCTAACGTCGCTGTTGTGGAGGAGTTGCGTGGCCGCGAGAGTCCGGAGCTGGTTCAACAAGTCCCACGTGTGTCGGTTGTGGGAAATGGACAAGCCGAACGTTGGAGGTGGTATGATGCCCATGGCGACGGCCACCGCTGTGAAGCCGCACGACCCGTCCGCCGGGACGTCTACAATTCGTAGGGCGTTGTCTTGGAGAAAGGCGTCGCGTCCCCGTAGCGTTGGAGACGGGGTCGGCGAGCATGCTATAGGCGGCGGCGTCGGAAGGCGTCGGACCACTCGGGTGGTAGATGTCGATGTTGGCTGGGCCCGGCGTTTGCGAGATCGTGACGGCGGAGATGGCGGCCGATGGCGGCCGTGCGCGTCGTTGGCGATGTGAGGAGCCTCCGGCACGGAAAGGCGATATTGTAGCCCATCGTCGTATGTTGGCGGATTGTCGTTGTGAAGGCTCCGTAGAAGCGCGTCGGCGAGCGCGACCGGGGCGGTGGCATGTGTGTCGGCTGCGAGGCGCTGGAGGGTGGCGGTGTACTCAGCACGGAACATGTGGTCCGTCGCGGTCACGTCTGCGTCGGGATGCCAAGCTCTGCGCAAGCGTTCTTTTGCTTTTTCCCGCGCGGCTTTGTCAGCGCCGCGGGGCCGAAGGGGCAGCAAGAGGGTCAAGGCGTCGAAGGTGCGAAGGCGGCTCATAGCGACGACCACGCTCGAAAGGTTTTTGGCGCTGGCGTTCGGCGGGCGTAAGTCTAGCACGTACGTCTTGTCTCGCCAGAAAGTTGCGCCTTGCGCGAAGAAGTCCGTGAAGGCGATGTCCGGAATCATGCTGAAGCCGACGCGCTCGATTTGGATGCTCTTGACAATGGACCCGCTCTCAAGGCGAAAGGCGGTCGGGAAGCGCAGCGTGAAGTACACAGTTGTGGGTAGGACTGCGACATGGCCGTCCGGAAGGTCGTGACAAACGCGGTGCATAGGGATGCCGAAAGTGTGCGGACGCACCACCATGGCACGCGGCATGCCTCCGAGGGTAACAACCGGCGCGTCCGACGATGGTTCGTGTCATCCAGCAAGAGAGCGACTGCGGTGGCGCTGTTGTTGTTGGAATAGAAGCAATCTATGTTTACGCTATGCCGGAATATGTACGGCATGCCGTTGTATAAGTACATAACGCTCGGAACGTCTCCCGTCTTGGTGTGTGTCAGGCGGCCGAGGAGGGCGCGGAGGCAGCGATCGGTGTCCGGCGTCCAAGCGTCGTCGCGGCCAATGCGCATCCTCTCTTTGGCGCTCCATCGGATGAGTTGCTGTTGATCTTCTGCGGCGCGACGCGGAAGCAAGGCGTGGACAATAGCGTCGCCCACAGTATGACGTAGCACCATGAAATGCGCGTTGCGAAGGTTCGGGTGGTGGATGGAGGCGGGTTTTTTTGGTGCTCCAATCGCGCAAGCGTTGATGCCGTCAAAATCGGCGTCCGTGAGGCGCCCGCCCCGTAGGCGGTCGTTGAGAGCGGAGAGGTCGGGCTCCATACGGAACTGCGTTTGTAACATCACGGTGGTGTGCACCTGACCGAGAATGTGGCGGCCGCGCGCGTTGCTTACGAACTGTGTGTGTCTTCCTTTCATCATATTTATTACTCTTGGTCGGCTTCGGAAACGCGACGAAGTGGCCATGCAAGGCCTTGTGGCGGAAAGGAGCGCAATTTCGGTAGCTATTGTCTTGTATGGTGATCAGGTAAGAGGAGGTGACCACAAACCCAACAAGCGCCCGTTCGACGAGCGTAAGTCCAACTTGTTGCAACCCATGGGGGCAACATCCTACGTCCAAGGATCGGATACTTTCGGTTGGGAGGTTTTTTTCCGGAGCGCCATGTCGCACTTCCGACACACATGAATGTCTTCCAAATTCGAACCATGATATATTTCCGCCACCACTAGACGATGGTCGTCCGACATCCGGCGGGGCGGTCTACTAGTCGCCGCTTTCACATCACCGTAACGTCCAAGCATAGGCTGTCGATAGCGAGGGAAGCTAATGTTTCCTACTGTAAGACTATCTGTCCCAGGACCTAATAATTGCAAAAGCGGTTGGAGGCCAATTTCATTGTTCCTGTAAGTAAGTATTTCTGTATGAGTACTATATAAGTTCTTTAAGTTTTATAAGTCACAAATAACACTATTAGGATTCATTATTTGTTTCCAAACAAAGTATCAACAAGTAAAGAAGAAAGGAACACAAGCACATAAGCAGGAGAGGGAGATAGATATTTGTAAATAATTAAGTTATGTAAGTAAGTATATCTGTCTGATACTGTATACTACTACTGTATTCGAAATATCAATCGGCTATTATTTTATTATATTAAAGCCAACACGTTTCTTATTCCTGAAAATGCGGAAAAATGTTCCGAATAACGGACAGTCAATAGCCGAAGATATAACGAGTGATGCACGACATTTTCTGCCGGTACATTTGGTACGTTTTGGTACGTGGGTGTACGTTTGGTACGTTTTGGTACGTGGTTGTATGTTTGGTACGTTTTGGTACGTGGTTGTACGTTTGGTACGTCGGCATGCCGCGTCGGATTTTTTGATATGAAGCTATCCCTAGAGGGAATACAGGTACGTTCCAAGCTTGTAGGGACTCTATTTGAGTGTAACAAAAAAATCATACATTTCTTTCGGTACAGCAATCCCCCTCTAGTACGGGTAGGGATGGCTTCAAACAAAAAATCCGACGCAGCATCCCGACGTTCAGCGACTGGGAGTCAGATTATGCCAAAGATGACAGCCTGCTTTCATTTTGGATAAACAGGCACTAAAACACCTATTCAGAGGTGTTATTTCTATTCAGCGCTTGATCAGGGAAGGGTGGGTGGGTTGCGCGAGCCGAATGGGCGAGCGCAAAGGCAGAAGGTGGCTGCTACCAGCTAGAGGAGCTGCTTTATAGGTAAAGCAGGTGGGCGTCCGCCGCGGACAATTTACTGCGCTTGTGGCGCTTGTCTCCGCGCGTTGCCTTAGGCGGACTCAACATGGTACGTTAAGTAACCGTTAAACCCCAATATTTTACCAATATAAGAATTTAGCGACTGGGAGTCAGATTATGCCATCTATAGAGACTGAAGGTGTGCATAGGCTACTAATCCGGGGGTTTGGCGACTAGCCAGTCCGCCGGGGTTTTGCTCATGGTGGGGTCGATGTACTTGCCAGTGACGACGTCGCTAGTTTTCGACCAACCACCCATGTAGCGGATCTTGGTGAGGGGTGTGCCGATACATGCGGCTGCGGACGCCGCGCCTTTCCGTAGGCTATGCGATGTCCACTTGAATTGTGTGGGGGGTGAAGCGCCAATGGTGTTGCACGCCTCACGAATCCACTCGGTGATGGTCCCGGCCGTCCACGTGTGCGGCTGGTCATCGGGCGTGACGGCCCAAAAGGTAGTTGGCCCGGGTCCATTGCCGAGTTGGTTGCAGTAATTGGTGCGTCCAATGGTACATGCCTCCAAGAGGTCCGCTGGGAGTGGTACTGCAGTAATAGGGAGTTGTAGGAGCGGTTTGTCGGCCGCGGTCCTACGCTGGTCTCCCTTTGCTTTTCGTACAAATAATAGTATGTTACCGCCCGTTCGGTCGACCGCAATGTCGTCCATGTGGCAACGTACGCCGGTTTTCGTACGGCAAAAATAGCAGTAGTTAGTGCAGACTGCGAGAATCGCGCGGAAAATCTTGATTTGTACGAGGTTGTCCGGCTGCCAGGTTAGCGCGCGGTAGTGTCGATGGGCGAAGAGTAGCATATGTTGTACGATGGGGGCAGGGATTGGTACGCGAATGTCGGGATCGGTGATGGGCTGCTGATGCATGGCGAGTCCTCGACGTGCGTCCGTTAGAAGTGGTCCCAGCGCCACTGGCTCCTTCAAATGGTCGCGAAAAAATTTGTTATTGCCGAGAAGTAAGGTTAGAGGCTGTTGGCTGCGATGGTTCCGGACCGGGCAAGCCATGTTGTAAAGCGAAGCATGTCGGCCGCGGTCGCCTCGAGTGGTGTGATTCCTTCTTCGTTGCAGAAAACAGTAAAACGGCGCATACCGGTGCCATAGTTGTTGTAGGTGGTGGGGGCGAGGGAGCCGGTGAGAAGGTCGAGCACGAGGTCGCCCAAGTCGTCTGTCACGACGAGTGCGCCGACGTGGTTGCGCATCGAGGCGTGCCACGGTGTGTGGGCCGCAGGTTCGACGAGTCGGTATTTTACGTGTGCGGCTTGGTGGTCGTTGTCCGCGGATGTCCGGGCGTGCATAGGTATGGGCGCGGACGTCCGGTTGGTTGGTGTTGGGTGGGGTTTACCACGTGTTCGGTAGAGCCAAGCCGGGGCGGTACGTGGAAAGCCGTGACGCTCTAGCCGGGCGGTCGGACGCCCTCGTTCGCTCCGCGCTTGCCCGGAAAGAATAGATCTCGGGAGGGGGAGTACATGATTTGTTCGTCACAAAGTTCGCTTAGTAGTTGGTACCACTGTTTGGCGGGCCAGTAGGGCGCGATGACTATTGCTTCGGCCCCGGAGTGGCGTAACTTCTGGACGAGGTCGAGAAGGAGTGTCCAAGGTGGGTTGCACCAGTTGGTCTCCGCTGTCGAGCGGGTGTCGGGTAGATGGAGGCAGTCCACGGCTTCGGAGGTAGGGTCTCGCCAACGGGAGTTGTAGCGGGGAAGCTGCGAGTTGCCCTGCGTGGCAAACCTGTCGATGGAGTGGGGGCCCCTGTTAGCACTAGCATCCCGTTGCATAGTACTTATGTACAAGGTAGCTATTTGTCATTCTAGTGCTTAGTAATATGCTATTAGCGGTACTCTATTCCCTATTTGTGGCGGTCGGCCGGCCCTTGCCGGTGCCTTCGCCGGCCGCCATCTCTCTCTTCCCACTTCTCTAGTCACCCAAGCCGGCCCCCCTGTGGGGCCGGCACGACCTCCGTGTAACTATCCGTTCCCAACTCTAACAGGTTATGGGCCCTCCACCAAGTTACATAAGAGAAGAGCGTGTGTAAAGCGCTCGGCACCACGCTAGTCCTACCTACTCCCACGTAAAAAAGAGTAGAGCGTGTGTAAAGCGCTCGGCGCCACGCTAGTAACTTATCGTCCCACCGACCCCACGCTTCGCCTTCGAGCTGGTTGTCCGCGACTGTCCTACCATCTCCCACGTAAAAGGAGAAGAGGGTGTGTAAAGTGCCCGGCGCCACGTTCGCCCCACCCAACTTTCAGTCTCACCTAGCCTTTCAGTACTTTAATTAGTACTGTTATTGTTTTTTCCCGAGGCAATGCCGCAACGCCCACCTTACTTAGCGAGAAGCTTAACTTTCCCACGGCGAAAGGAGGGAGTCAACACGAGCACCCGTCTATATTATTGCGTGCCTACACGCCACAAACAACCTTGTTGGTTGTGCTTCCTCCTCGCCGGTCGCTCTCATGCGTCGGCTAATTCTCCCGTGGACAGTTTTTCCCGCTACATGTCAGAATAGTACATTACGCAGTACATTTGGAACCGCTTCTTATCGGCAACTCGCCGGTAGCGGCACGTTCTTGTGAGCGCATGTCGCTACACCTACCCGGCTTGAGGCACACGCTAAAGTACTAAACCTTCGACCAAGATGACACCTTCCTCAACGCAAGCTAGGACGACGTCAAGACCTCGGCTACCTTGAGGGGGGGTGTTAGCACTAGCATCCCGTTGCATAGTACTTATGTACAAGGTAGCTATTTGTCATTCTAGTACTTAGTAATTTGCTATTAGCGGTACTCTATTCCCTATTTGTGGCGGTCGGGGCCGGCCCTTGCCGGTGCCTTCGCCGGCCGCCATCTCTCTCTTCCCACTTCTCTAGTCACCCAAGCCGGCCCCCCTGTGGGGCCGGCACGACCTCCGTGTAACTATCCGTTCCCAACTCTAACAACCCCACAGGGAGTCCAGGTAAGTGAAGATGCGGGGGTTGAGCTGCCAGTCGTCCCGGTCTGTTTCGCGGCTCAGTCTGTCGGCCCAGACGTTGGCCGCGGAGCGAATATACCGCGCGTGGATGCTGATGTTGTTGGTGTCGATGAGTTCCCAGAGTTTTCGAAGCTCGTCCATCATAGCCGGGGACCTCGAAGTTAGGTGACAGAGGAAAGCCACCACTGCTTGGTTGTCTTCGTGCAGGAGGACTTGCGGCCGCGCATGAGTGGTAAGAACGAAAGGACGGCAAGTCGCACGGCCTTCAATTCTTTCCATGTGATGTGCGGCTGCATGTCTGTCGCTGACTAGAAACCCCGTGCTTCCAACTGCTCAATACTGCTCCCCAGCTGTAACCTAAGCTGTCGAAATGCAGGTAGGCGGTCTCGATGGGGGAGATGATGGAGCGGCCGTTATTGGCGGAGGGGACTTTCGTCCACCATTGGAGGTCTCGTCTCAACTGGTAGGTGAGTCGCACTCGGCCTCCCCATCATGTGCGCGTAACGAGGACGTCGTGTAGTTCGCGGAGGTAGAATCGGCCTTATGGAATGGCGAGGTATTGTATTGTACTTTTCCGGCGAGCACTGCGAGCTGCCGGGCCGGTAGCCACCGGGCGTCGCGTGTAGAGTGTTGTAGGAGGGTGCGGGAGAGGGTAGCGATGGCTTGTAGTTTCGAAGCAGGGGCTCGGAACGTAGAGGTTGTGGTTTCGATATGGAGGCCGAGGTGCTCGCAGATTTGCGTAGACTCCCAGTGGCATTTCTTGGGGTTGCGTCCTAGTCCGAGGCGGTCGAGTAGGCACGCGACGCTGTCGCGGAGCTGTAACGCTGCGTCTTTGTTGTCGGCAAACAATAGGAAGTCGTCCATGTACGGGAGTAATCGGGCACCCCGCCATCGAGAGTTGCGCAGATAGCGTCGGGACGGTGGTCGCGTGGGCTGCTGATTCGTAGCAAGACGGGGGTTGTGTCCGGTGGGGTTGGGCAGTCGTTCGCGTAAGTGACGGATAAAAGCTTCGGCAAGGCGGCAGACATAATAACTGCTGCATTTCTAGCCCATCGGGAGACCGGCTAGTCTGTACAACGTTCCGCGATAATTTACCGTAAAGGAGTCTTTGTCCTCCTCCCGTATGCGTAGTGTGTAGTAGCCGTCCGCGAGGTCGAAGGACACCATCCAGTCGCCGGCCCGCGTCAGGTTCTTGAGGTGCTTGAGTGTCTCGTATGTTAGCTTGTGGTCCTTGCAATACTTGTTTAGGGGGCGCAAGTCGATAATTAGTCGCAATTTGTTTTCGCCCGGTTTTGGGACTAAAAACATTCTGGAAACCCACCTGCTGCGCTGGCCTGGCTCCAAGGCGCTTGAGTGCAGGATTCTTGGAAGCTCGGAGTCCATGAAGTCGAGTTGCTGTTTTGTTGCGTCCAGCATGGAGGTGCCCCTGTTGAAAGGTGGGGACCGCCGGCCGCCGATGAAAGGTATGCGAACACCTTGACGAATCCAGCCAAGAACTTGCTCGCTCGCGCCTAATCGTTTCCACTCGGACGCTCTGTTCCGCACGCGGTGACGCATGAAGTTGGAACGGTCGTTGCATGACATGGCGCGGCGGGCCACACCGTCATGCGTTCTTGTCCGGGCTCTTGGCCTTCGTGTCTTTGGTGTCGGCGTTGTCTCTCGGTGGTGGCTTTGGCTTGGGTTGGGGTCGTGGGGTCGGAGTCGGTGTCGGACGGTCGGGGGCGGGTCGGTCGGGGGTCGTGCGCGCAAAGGTAGCTCCCGCGGCGGCTTTGGCGCTAGCGAGTAGCGATCACTCGAGGGTTTTGTCGATGAACGCTCGGTGTAGGTTGTCGTACTCGGAGGAGGCAACGTCCGGTCGCGGTTTGAGGAAACGCTTGTAGGCGAGTTCCGCGAACACGCGGTCTGAATCGCTCGTCCCCCCTCCACCCTTGGTGTGTCGGATGTGGGATATCCGCACACAGGCGGCCTCCTCGAGCGCGTTGTGGGTGTGCTTGCTTTGACGCAGGGTGGCGACCGCCGCCGCGAATTCCGGCGAGTCCTTGGCGTAATTTTGAATATCTTCTATAGCTGATACGCTCGCCCTATTAGCGCAAACGGCGTAGGCGGCATGACATGCCGTGGCGCGGTATTCTTCGAGCGTGGCGTTGTGCCGGCGGGCGGAGAGGTGGCGGTAGGTGTCGCAGGTAAGCTTCCATATTTGTGGGCCGTCGAGATGTCGGGGGGGTAGCTCGAGGCCTGGGGCAATGTAGGGTCCCCATAGCTTTTTGTCGATGGGGTAGTCCTCATATGGCATGGCTGTTGGGGGTACCGTCGTCGCTGGGGCTGGGGGCAAGGGTCGCACAGTGGGGTCGATCGAGGTTCGGTCGGTCGGCAGATGGGCGCTACGGGCGTCGTGCTCCGTAATTCCACCCTTCGGCGTGTCGATTACGCCGACGGGATTGGCTAGCTGTGTGGTGACTTATTTGGCTGCTGCTAGTTGAATGATGATGGTCGAGCTAAGCGTGGCCATTTGTTCGGTAAAGGCTTGCTGAAACCGGCCATTAAGTCGCTCTTCTTATGCGGCAGCGTTAGCGAGTAAGGGTGTTTAGGGCTTGAATTCTACTCATGTTCTTTGAATTCTACTGGTGTAACAAATTCCGGCGCGTCGCGAATTTCGTCGTCGACTTGTCTGATTGTAGCCATCGTATTTCGAGCAGGATAAAGAGTCTCGGCCGTGTTAAACGCGGTCGAGTGTAAGTTGTCACCTTGCGCAGCTACGAGAGCTACGATGCATGTTGCGCGAGCCTAATGGGCGAGCGCAAAGGCAAAAGGTGGCTGCTACCAGCTAGAGGAGCTGCTTTATAGGTAAAGCAGGTGGGCGTCCGCCGCGGACAATTTACTGCGCTTGTGACGCTTTGTCTCCGCGCGTTGCCTTAGGCGGACTCAACATGGTACGTTTACTAACCGTTTAACCCCAATATTTTACCAATATAAGAATAAGTGCAGCAGTACATGTACCGTATGCACAGACGTACAACAGACGACGATAGGAATTTACCCTTGGGCACGTTTTGCTAAAGATGTCAGCTTGCTTACAATTTGGCCAAAAGACACCCAGAGGCGGGGCCTAGGGGACGATTAGTGCAGGATTATAGGGTTGGGTGGGTGGGTTCGCGCGAAGCCTAGATTGGCTGAGCGCGAAAGCAGAGAGTGCCTAGGCTTGTGGCTAGCTACGGCTTATAAGGCGCGGGCTAGCTAGAGCTGACCGTCGGGGAAGTCGTTGGTCGTTGGTTGCGTGTAACTCCTAAGGCAAGGTGGTTGCCCTGCATGTGCGACGCGCCGCTACTAACGGTAACAATAACCGCTAGTGTTACTGTTCCGTACACATGGAAATTGGATATGCAAACCTCTAGATTCAAATCAATCTGACCATTTACCCTAGGGCACGTTTTGCCAGTAACCTAAAGCCAAAGGCTTGCACAACCAAAATTAGTGTTGCGGGGGGGGGCGGAGTAAGCCAGCCGAAGAACCTCCACGCAGCAGGTGTGGGGGTCATGGTTGGGTCAATGTACTTTCCTTCGGTGACGGAGTTGTTCTTGGCCCAGTCACCCATATATTTGATTACGGGGAGGGACGCGCCGATGCAGCTGGCGGCGGAAGCAGCTCCTTTCCGTAGGCTGTGCGATGTCCATTTAAAACCGGCGGGCGCGGCCGTGTTGACTGTGGGGAGGGCAAGGGCGAGCCAGGCGGAGATTGTGGATGCGGCCCCCCAATCGGCGGAGGTTTCAACAGGTGAGAAGCTCCAGAAGGTGTCAGGGGGTGGTCGCTTGTAGAATTTTGCGCAAAACGCGGCGCGGTGCTGCGTGTAGTAGTCCAGGAGGTCTGCCAGAACGGGGTTGGCAGAAATAGGGATAGCGAACACTAGCTTGTCGATGGTGTCACGGCGCTGGTCGCCTTTGGATTTTCGCACGAAAAGGCAAATTTTCTGTGAAGGCATGTCGACAATTAGGTCGCCTGTGTGGCATCGGGCGCCAGTTTCTGCGCGGCAAAAAAAAGTGTAATTGACGCAAACAGCTAAGCAGGCTCTGAAACGTTGCAGCTGGGGAAGCGTAGCAGTAGTCAACGTGAGGGTGTCGCGTAGAGCGGCGGCTGCATGTAGGACGTCGAGTGCTACGGGGGCGGGCAGCGGTAGGCGAGAAGCGGTCGGGACAATGCGGTGTTGCAGCATTTCGAGGCCACGCCGAGCGTCCGTTAGTGGTTCTCCTACGGCAATGGGGTGGCGTTGGTAGTCTCGGAAGAACTTGTTGACCGCGGAGAAGTAGGGTTGCAGCGAGCTGGCGGCGATAGTGCCTAGCAGGGCCAACCATGCTGTGTAGCGAACCATTGTGGCCGGGGTGGCTTGTAGCGGGGCGATGTTTTCCTCTGTACAGAATATAAAAAGACTGTCTGAGCGCGCTGTCGTAGCTAGCGTACGTAGAGGGCGCTAGTGAGCCGCTGAGTAGGGCGACTGCCGTAACCCCGAGCTTGTCGGTTCCTAGGAGGTCTCGAAAAGTTTCAGCGAGATCGGCGGACCAGGGCGCCGGTGCTGCTCCGAATTGCATGTTGTATCGAGGTGGTCCTATGCGGAGAGGGCGGACGGGCTGTAGTGTAGAAATTAATCGGTCCGGGCGTAACGCACGGCCAATCGCTCCGCGTCGGGTGTACAACCAGGAGGGCGTGAGAGCCGAAAGGCCACGATGCTCCACGCGGGAGGTCCGACCCCCTCGTGTCTGCCGAGCCTGCCGGGAAAGAACGGGTCGCCGGCCGCTGGGAAGTGCAAAGCTGCGTTTGCAAAACGGGCGAAAGCGTGGTACCACGTTTTGTTCGGCCAGTAGGGGGCGACGACAGTAGCCGCGGCATGTAATTGGGCCAATTTGGCGGCCAAAGCCGGTAGAGCGGACCAAGGAGGGTTGCATTAGTTGTTGTCGCGGCGCTAGGCAGCATCCGACAAGTGCAAGCAGTCGACGTCTTCGCATAATAGGGGGTCTCTCCACCGGGCGATGAATCGGGGCAGTTGAGCGTTTAGCATGGACGCGAAACGGTCGATCGTATGCGGGCCCCACCGGTCCTGAAGGTGCTCGAAAATCCAGGAGTTGAGCTGTGAGTCCTCGGTGTCCAATTCGCGGCTTAGCGTGTCTGCCCAGACGTTGGCGGCCGACCGAATGTAGCGCGGGCGGATGTGGATGTCGTTGGTGTCGAGCAGGTACCATAAGCGCCGTAGTTCGGTCATCATGACGGCTGACCGCGACGTAAGCTTGGTTAGGGCGGCGACCACCGCTGTGTTGTCCTCGTGTAGGAGGACTTGCCGGCCTTTGAGTTGCGGTCGAAAAAATTCGACCGCGTGTCGCACCGCTCGATGCTCCTTCCATGTGATGTGTTGGAGGCGGTCGGTAGCGCTCCAAAAACCGCGTGCTTGGTAGTTGGAGTCCTCGTTCAGCACGGCCCCCCATCCGTAGTCGCTGGAATCGGCGTGGAGGTAGGCGGTCTCGATGGGCTTGTAGATTGACCGACCGTTGTGTTGGGTGGGGACCGTGCGCCACCACTCGAGGTCGCGCCGTAGCTGGTGGGTGAGGCGCATGCGTCCCCCCCATCCAGTCCGTGTGGCTAACACGTTGTGGAGCTCGCGTAGAAAGAACCGTGCGGGAGCGATGGCGAGGTAGAGAAACTGAGTTTTTCCTGCGAAGGCCGCTAGCTGACGCGTGGGTAGCCATCGAGCGTTTGAAGCCGCTCGGCCGAGTAGGGATGAAGCGTGTTGGGCGAGCTGCTGTTGTTTTGCGGGTGGGGCGCGAAACATGCGGAACTGTAAATCCACCGTTAAGCCTAAGTGGTCGCCGACTTGCGTCGGCGTCTACACGCCTTTCTTGGGGTCGCGTTGGAGTGTTAATCCATGCACACACGGAATGGCATGAAGGGGGATAGAACCGCCGCTTCCCGGAACGGAGTTGTACGCCTTATCCAAGTACCGCCAAAAGTCGGTACCCGATAGGAACATATTGTGTGTATGATCCCATCGCATCGCATCGCGACTGAGCGGCGAACACCTATAGCAAACACCTATAGGTGGAGGGCCAAGACTCTCCCGGAGTCTAGCGTACACATGTGTCCATTAGTAGTCCTACGGAGGGATATGTAAACACTCCCCCTTAATGGACAAACTCCGGCCGTTGCCCTAGTAAACCCCGCGTAAACGCGGAGGGCCCATAACCTGTTAATCCATGTACACACGGAATGGCATGAAGGGGGATAGAACCGACTTTTGGCGGTACTTGGGTAAGGCGTACACATCCGTTCCGGGAAGCGGCGGTTCTATCCCCCTTCATGCCATTCCGTGTGTACATAGATTAACATGGAGGCCGAGGCTGTCTAGCAGGGCTTGGACGCGCTGACGAAGTAGTGCCGCGTCGTGGTAAGAGTCCGCCAAGAAAAGAAAGTCGTCCATGTAGGAGAGGAGTCTTGTGCCGCGCCATCGAGCGTTGCGGAGAAAACGTTTGGACGGCCGGCGCGCGCTGTCGGGCGTAGACGCCGGCGTGGGAGTAGGAGGGCGCCGTAAGTGGTTCGTGAACACTTGTGTTAGCTTGCAAAAGTAGTAAGCTGAGCCCGACCAGCCCATTGGGAGGCATGCGAGGCGCCACAGGGTGCCGCGTTAGTTGACCGTGAAGTAGTCTCGGTCTTCCTCCCGGATGCCAAGGGTGTAGTACCCATCGGCGAGGTCGAGCGAGACGAAGTAGTCGCCCGGGCGGGACAAGTGGCGGAGGTGCTTGAGAGTCTCGCATTTCATGCTGTAGGTTGAATAGTAACGGTTGAGTTCTCGAAGGTCGATAATCAAGCGCCATTGGTTGCATCCGGGTTTGGGCACCAAAAACATCCGGGAAACGTAGCGAGGGTTGTCCGAGCGTTCCCACGCGCCGCAAGCCTCGAAGCGTGGTAGTTCCGAGTTGAGAAACTCGAGTTGGGCAGGTGTTGCGTCTAGCTTAGAGATGCCGTGGTTGAATGGCTTGGGCCGTACGCCGTGCTTGAACTTCACGCGTACGCCGTGGCGGATCCAACTTAGGACTTGGCCGCTCGCGCCGATGCGCTCCCACTCCCGCCATTTTCGACGTACGCGGTGGCGCATGAAGGAAGATGTCGGGGAGCAGGAATCGGCGCGGCGGGCTACACCATCATTTCTTGTTCGGAAGTTTGGCCGAGTCGGTCGGCTTGGAGAGGGGGGTGGCGCGGGCTGCAGCGGCCTTGCGTTTGTCGGCGGCTACTTTGCGGGCTCGAGCGTCGGGGTTGGGTTTGTCCGGCGTGATTTTCGCGAAAGCGGCGCCGGCGGCGGCCTTGCTGGCGGCGTGTAGGCTGACCTCCAGCGTGCGGTCGACGAACGCCTGGCGTAGCGCGTCCAATGGGCCGGAGACTGCGGTAGGGCGTGGGCGATAGAAGCGCTCGTGGGCCAATTCGGCAAAGACGCGGTCCGCATATGTGCTCGTTTGTCCGCCCTTGGTGAGGCGGAGGAAGCCCAATCGAGTACGGGCGGCCTCCTCCGTCGTTGTGTGGGTGCGATGACCCGCTCGGATGAGGGTAATCGTTGCCGCCTGCTTTACCGGTAGAGGTGGTCCGTGCGACAGCGTGTCCAAAGCCTCGCTAATTGCCGCGTTGGCGCAACTGTCGAAGAAGGCATAGCACCCGATGTGTAGGTACTCGTCGTTTGCCGATTGGGTGCGCTTGTCGCTTAGAGCGCGGGCGGTGTCGTCAGTGAGGGTCCACAGACGTGGCTCTTCGACGTCGCGAGGGGGACGTTCGAGGCCGGCCGGGATGACTTCTCCGTAGTAGGCGAAGTCGACGAAATCGGACGCAGAGGGTCGGGTTCGTCGTCAAGCAGGTCGATAAGTGGCTCATGGGCCCCCTTACCACCCTCCGTCGATGGGGTCGCGTCGGCGGGAATGGACTGCTGTTGATCAATAGTAGCAGGTGTAGCTATCGTCTGCTGGAGCTGGGCGAGTAAGGCAGCGTTAGCCGCCAAAAACTGCTCAGTGATCCGTTGTTCCGATGCTAAAACTGCCGTACGAATCTGTTCGGCTGTGCGTTGTTCGATTGAGGTAGCGTGAGGGTCGGCCGCAGCGGCGGACGTAGACTGCTCAGGCTGCATGTTGCGGAACTGCGTAGGTGGACGAGGGGAAGTGTCGCGTGACGCTCGAGTGCGCATGGGACGAATGGTAAAAATGACACCCTCCTCGACTACGAGACTCGAGACTGCATTCGCGCGAAGCCTAGATTGGATGAGCGCGAAAGAAGAGAGTGCCTAGGCTCGTGGCTAGCTACGGCTTATAAGGCTCGGGCTAGCTAGAGCTGACCGTTGGGGAAGTCGTTGGTCGTTGGTTGCGTGTAACTGCAAGGCGAGGCGGTTGCCCTGCAGGTGAGACGCGCCGCCTTTTAACGGTAACAGTAACCGCTAGTGTTACTGTTCCGTACACATGGAAATTGGATATGCAAACCTCTAGATTCAAATCAATCTGACGACCATAAGTGCAGCAGTACAGGTACCGTATGCACAGACGTACAGCAGACAACGATAGCACGGGTATACGGGTATATTAATCTGTGTACATAGCGCGCAGTCTTATTCTCCTACACACATTTTACTACGAACTTTCCTACAACTCCAGCACCTGCCGCCGTCCCTCGCAACATGTGCCGCGGATGTCACTCGCTTCACTCCGCTTCATCAGCACAGAACAACGTTGTGTCGACGCGGGGCAGGACCGCATTCCCATCAGCAGCAGCAACACTGCCCTGCAACCTTTACGCTTACCCTCACTTTGACAACGACAAAGTGCTAAGCTCAGTACAAACCTGAGTGCTGCCGAACGGCCTCGGCTGGGTGGGGTGGCCGGACCACGAGCAGCAGCCCGCCGGGACAATAAGCTCATAAACCTCGTTTTCCGATACTGTCGCACCCACGCTATTCGGCAGCGCGCGGGGAGCTACCCATCTACTACGCATTTGGCGAGTCTTTCTACAAGCGAGCACATGATTTGGAATCCCTGGAGCGGATTATTAAGAAAGCTCGAGAACTGGCTGTGACGGCGTTTCTTGTGCTTTGGCTTGCCTTTTCCGCCGGGAGGCTACTAGGGTCGCGGCGCGGAACATGCGGGGGATATATGGGAAAGGCGGGGCCGCAGCGCGCTGAGGGGATCCTGTGAGGAGGCACTTCAGTCAAACCGTGGAAGTGAGACAAGGGCAGGAGTGTTGCGTCGCCTCAGCAAAGGGTGCAGCTTGTGCGCGTAAAATGTATTCCAACAAGGTATACTCTCTCGACGACAGCCGAGGCCACACGAGCAGCACCGCGTACCCCTCCCCACACCTTACGTCCTATGGAGTTTCTTGTTTGAGAGCCGAGCCGGAGAATGCGGTTGATGGGGCTAGATAAGTGTAAGGGGTGGGGGGTGGGAAGGGAGGGGCTGTGTCGATACCTCAGGGAGCAGCAGCCAGCGTCCCCTACTTCAAACCTTCCTGCGCCTCTGCACTCGGTCACTCACCCCTCTCCCTCTCCTCACTGCCGCAGGTGACTCCGCAATCTGGCGCCACGGATTCGGGACATGACGGGTGAGGTGGTGGATTGTGCTGCCCTCCTCAGATGTCCCTACACCAATATATCCGCCTTGCGTTATGCTTGTTAATTGCTTCGTTGGCAGTTAATTGACCAATGGCGCACTCAGAAATAGACACAAAAATCCCCCCCCCCCCCCCCCCCTTCACACACACACGCACTCGCACACACACACACCCACACACACACACACACACACACTCACACTCACACACACACACACACATACGCACTCACACACACAAACACACACACACACACACACACACTCACACACACTCACACACACACACGCACTCGCACACACACTCGCACACACACACACACACACACACACACACACGCACTTACACACAGTCTCACTCACACACACACACACACACACACACACACACACTCACTCAAAAACACTCACACACACACACACACACACACTCACACTCACTAACATGGGCATACGCACATGTAAACATACATGCACACATGCGCGCGCACATGCTAGCGCACGTGCGCAGGCAATCTTCCTGGGCATTTAATTTACCCATGGCATACTCACAAAGAGATACACATACACACACTAACACATACGCGCGCGCATGTACACGCACGTACCACCATCCCCCTACCAACTCGCAAGCACACACGCACACGACTCCATGTACACACACATGCACCCAGCACAGCACACCCACCAACAGACAATGCTTAACAGCAAACACCCACATACACACACATTCATACATACGTACCCCCCCTCCCCCCCTACACACGCAAATTTACAAACACATACACACTCAAGCACACACAACACACGCGAATTTGGAAGGGCATGTAAGTGACAATGCATTGTCTTGTGTTCTTAGGGCGCGTACTGCGAGCAATGCTGGTATAGAGGGCAATGGGGGCGATGCCAGAGTGCGGTGGGAGGCGGCAGAGGGGACAGAGGGTTCGGTCCCTGGGGGGAGTCCCAGAGGGAGCACGGTCGGGTCAGGGCACGTGCAGCGGAAGAAGAAAAAGAAGAAGCAGCACCGCAGTAGGGACGCGTCGGAGGAGGTGCATCTTGGGGAGGGGTTGGGGGAGCGGCGGCAGGGTGGACGAAGGATCGCGAGTGAGGTGGCGTTGCCCAAGATCAGAATCGCGCAGCTGCCTGAGTTTGGGTCGGTGCGAGCGGAGGCGCCCACGGACCGTTGCTACCGCCCCATCACGAAGGCGGACGGCGAGGCGGTAGGCCGGCTGCGGGGGGTGCAGCATGCGGGGCAGAGTCTCCGTTCCACTTACGGGGGAAGCGGCGAGGCGGCGCGGTTCGAGGCGCAGTTGAAGGCGCGGGTGAGGGAGGCGCGCGTGGGGGAGAGCTCATCGATGGGCTCGGCGAGGTTGGGGCAGGTGTCATCGCTGCCGCGTCAGGACTGGAAGGCGCGCCTGCAGCCCTCAGGTCTCCCCCCCCCCCCCCCCCCCCCCCCCTTTCCCCTCCCACATACATACCTTTATTCTTTTTACTGCTCACCACGAGGGAGTTTCGATGCATTGAAATGAAGAGCCTCGAAACGTAGCAACTGTCCGCTGCCCTTTACTTCAGCGCTTTCCCCAATTTGGGGCTGAGCGTTCTTTCTCCTTTAAACGGGTGCGTGGCTGCTTCGTCGCTGGTTTCGATCCGTTGAATGAAGCACGAGCTGTTTCCTTTGTGCTCTGGTTTGCTTCTTTTGCCCGTCTACGTTGGAGCTATGCGATACCCTACATCATTGACTTTAGTGTTCGTGTGCTGCATGTTTTGCCCCACACATTTGTCTGCACCCAGTTTATACCCAGTACAGCCCAGTTGGAGATACAGGGCATACCCAGCGTAGACATGAATATACCCAATGCCTGTATTGTATTTCCGCTTTTTTATTTTCTTTTTAAATGGCCACATATCTTGTTCAAAACAAACTCACAAACTCTCTCACACACACATACACACACAATAGGGTACATACGCACATACATACACATTCGGACACATGCGCACACACATACACACAACCAAACACACATACACACACTCGCACACTCGCACATACAAACCTATTCACACACACACACACACACACACACACATAGGCACAAACACGCTCAATCACACAGACACAAACATACCCACACATTAAGACATACACACACATTTACACACTCGGGTACATACGCACACACAAACATACTCACACACCCTTAGGCACAAATATGCGCACTCACACACACGCAAACACAAACACACACACACACACACACACACACACACACACACACACACACACACACTCACACGCTCTGGCGCCCATACGCAATCGCTTAACTCGTCATCGAGAGATTGTGTGTGTGTGTGTGTGTGTGTGTGTGTGTGTGTGTGTGTGTGTGTGTGTGTGTGTGTGCGTGTGTATGCGTGTGTGTGTGCGTGTGTGTGTGTGCGTGTGTGTGCGTGTGTGTGTGCGTGTGTGTGTGTGTGTGTGTGTGTGTGCGTGTGTGTGTGTGTGTGTGTGTGTGTGTGTGCGTGTGTGTGCGTGTGTGTGTGCGTGTGTGTGTGTGTGTGTGGTTTTTGACATGTTGCGAACCGCCGCAGGGTCTTCTTCTTCCGCGTGGGCCCGGGGAGCGTCCATCGCGAGCCGGCCATCAACGGGGCTCGGCGCGCTGAAGGGCGTTCCAGAAGTTGACCCGGGGGGCGAGGTAGCGGGCAGGAAAGGGGGCGGGCGTGGCGAGGAGGCACCGGGGACGCCAGGGCGCAGCGAACGTGAGGAAGACGCCGGCGCGCGCCTCATTGCTTACTCGCCCAACGGAGAGGTGGTTGGGGGGAGCGGGCGACCGCTGCGGTCAGGGTTTAGAAGCAAATGGCGGAACGGGTGGGTGGGGGGCAGCCTGCAGGGTGGGGGAGGGGAACGGAGGCACTCGTTGCTGCTCAAAAGCAAGCGGCAGTGGTGGCTGGTGGACCCGCGCAATAAGAGACTCGCCGCCTGGGACGCCATCGTCTTCTGCCTCGTCCTCTACACCGCCCTCATCATCCCCTACGAGGTGGTGCCCAGCCTTCAACAACCACTCGTTTTGTTTTCCATGTATGTTTTTATGTTATTTTTTTGATGAAAGTGCTCCTATTGTCATGTGAATGAGATCATATACAAATCTACTTAACATTTTACCGAATGCCGTCGGCTTTTGATCGTGCTGAAACAGGCGAGAGCATTTTATTCACACCTTGTTTGTCATCTCTGTTAACTGTCGCGCTTGCGCTCCGCGTTGCATTGTGTATTTGCGTGTGTGTGTGTGTGTGTGTGTGTGTGTGTGTGTGTGTGTGTGTGTGTGTGTGTGTGTGTGTGCGTGTGTGTGTGCGTGTGTGTGTGCGTGTGCGTCTCCCCCCCCCCCCCCCCCCCCCCCCCCCCGCCCCTAGGCTGTTTATTCTCTTTGCCTCCTCCATTGCGGTTTCTCTCTGATTTTGTGCCAGTCTGTCCGTTTTCGTCCCTGACTTGGTATTGAGTCTGATGCCGCTATTCCCTTATTTGTGTACAAGGTACTTGCTCTGTCGAGCCCTTTTCGCTTGTGTCATTCTCCTTTGCAACGCACAAAATCATTTTCCATCATTTCAGAAATTGTGTTACGGCGGCATCGTTCTGTAATACCGGTATCGAGCAATTCATACATTGTGTGAAGTTGGAGGGCAATGTTTGCCACGCATACATAATCTCATCGTAGCAAACTTTTCGTTCTAGCAAACACAAGCACATTGTTACTGGATTTCGAAAAGATACTCGTTCACCCACATTCGAACTATACATTCTAGAAAGCGTAGGCAATTTTTGGAGCGCTTGTAGCTCATGCGACTGATGCTCCCCCCCTTCGCCGTGGCATGCAGATGGCGTTCCTCGCCTACCCCTCCCTGGCCGCCTACACCTCGAGCCCTTTCTTCCTGATCGCTCGCCTCATGGACGCCGTGTACCTCGCCGACATGTGCGTCTCCTACGTAACCATCTACTTTGACAAGGACAAACAAGTCTGGGTGTCGGACCCCGGACGCATCTCCCGACGTTACCTCAGGTCCCCCCCGCCTCCTCCCCCCCTTCTCTCTCATCATCCCATCACTACTACCTCCACATGCCACCCTCAGCTTTTTGCTAAAAATAATTCCCACATGTCATTGTTAGTGCGCATTTCTTTCAAATTATTTATAATTTTTTGCGTTGATTTAGTGTTGGTGCCGTATGAAAACATTTTCTGCGCTTTGACCCAACTGAGCAAATGCTAGTTTCCAGGCATTACTTGGGGCCCTTTCCTCTCTTCTTGCCTCATAATTCCCCCCACATGCCACCCTCAGCTGTGTGGCGAAAACAATCCCCAGATTTCATTGTTTGTGTGCATTTCTTTACAGTCATTGATATATTTTGCAGTGATTATTTTTTACAACTGAGCCAAGGTACACATGAGAGTGACGACTCATTTGTTTGCTTCATAATATTTGTCGTTACTCTGTTTTGTGTCCTCACCTTTTGCGCACTACCCCTCGCCACTCTTTCAGTCCCCCGACGACCAACTACGCCCCCGCTCCTTTATTTGCAGGTCGCTTCAGTTTGCGGTGGACTGCCTCACCCTCATCCCCGGCGACATGCTGGTCTTCACCTCTGCCAGCGCCACCGGGTCCGTCCAACTGCTCAAGATGCTGCGGCTGGGGAAGCTGCTCCGCGTTTACAAGGCACAAACCATCTTCCACCGCTTCGAGGACCACTTCCCCATCGATTTTGGGTGCGCACCCCCCGATTGGCTGTCCCGATTATTAAACAAAACATAAACACAGACATTTTGCTCATGCATTATTTTTAAAGAGGGCCAATGTACAACCACCATCGCATTTTGTGTCGCAGCATTGTATCTCATTCCGTTTTGCTGTTCATCTAATTGACGGGGCACAACGGTGTCATTTTGTATCTGATCCAAGATTTGAAATTAGATACGGGTGTACAACAATGAACCAGCTAATTGTTCAGGGCTCAAGAAAAATAGCTTAAAAGCCGTCGCAACCTTTTTGTAGCACTTTTATGATTCCATTATTACTTCCATGTCTCTTTATACGCGATCTAAAATTGCTCCTCAATGTTTCCTTGCTATTGTTGGCAATTCGCTCGCCCACTCAACTCCCTCAACGCCAAAACATATATCCAGAAAGTCGCCATGAAGCACCGTCCTGCTAACACATTCTCAAAATCCCCTCCTTGTAAACTAACTGGACCCAATACTGTGCACGCCACTTTGTTTTGTGCGCACGCGCCCCTTCACCCCACCCCCTTCGTCCCTGCCTGACTGTCTGCCCCCCTCCCCACGCGGTGCAGGGTGCGCGAGATCCTGAAGTACACAATTTTCCTGCTCATCATCACCCACTGGCTCGCCTGCTCCTTCGGCTTCCTCACCAACTACGACAGCTTCGACATCAACTGGGCCAAGGTGTACATCGAGTCGATGGAGGCGGAGCGCATCGAGTACGCGCCGCGAGGGGCGACGGGCGGCCGCAACGAGACGCGCGTTGAGGTGTGCGGACACAAAGTGCCGATGACCGCCGACGGCTGCTACAACCCCCTCGACCTCTACATCGCCTCCCTCTACTGGAGCGCCATGACCGTCACCACCATCGGGTACGCATCCACACATCCTACGCGGCAACGCATTTATCCAAAAAACGGAAACATTTGTTTTTAGAAAAAAAGTGTAATTATTTTTTGAAGACTTTCACAATTCACTCGAAATATTTGCGATGTTTTTATCGTTTTGGCCTGTAAGTTTTCGATTCTTTGCGGCAGGTACGGCGACATTGTTCCCACCAACATGATTGAGCAGGTGGCGGTGGTGGCGGCGATGCTGCTGGGCGGCATTATTTTCGGTTGGATCGTCGGCGTCTTTGCGGGACTCATCTCCAACCGAGACCAGCAGCACGCGCGCTTCCACGAGGAGCTGCGCAATCTCAACTTTCTGGTCAAGGAGGCCAGCATCCCGGCGGCGCAGGCCAAACAGCTCGTCAGTTTTTTCAAGTTTCTGGTGCGCGCCGCCATGTTGCCGTATTTTGGCACCCACTCAAAAATTTCAAAGTGAAAGGAAATGGGTATTGATCTTTTACGAACATGAATCTGCATTTTTAGAGGACGTTTTAATTCAAGCTGTTAGACGAACAACATTTGCAGGGAAACGTTGGACTAGAAAATTCATAACAATTCAGAGAGATGATAATTACAGCAATTTTCATATGAACTTATCGTTAACATATCACTAATTATTACTGAAATTTCGAAAGCAATCGGTTTTTGTTTATTTATATTGCATATTTTATGAAACTATTAATCGAAAAGCATAGATAAATCAATTTATGGATATGTTAATTGAACTTTTACGATAACGCATCATTACAAATAAAATTAACGTGTGAAAATATATTAGACCAATAATGTGCGCCTTTAACGAATGAATTACGGATAAAAATGTAAAGGCGATCGATTGTTCATGAATATGAAAGCGTGTGTGCTCGCACTTTGATTTGGCAAGCCAGCAAATCATTTGTAAAATTTTTTCCAAACTTGCCAAATAGTACAACACCGGTGGAATGTATCCCACTACATTAATTTGCTAAAATGCGCGCGCGTGTGTGTGTGTGTGTGTGTGTGTGTGTGTGTGTGTGTGTGTGTGTGCGTGTGTGTGTGTGTGTGTGTGTGTGTGTGTGTGTGACAGCAACAAACGGGCCTCTATGGGTTATTTTTATGATTATAGTAATAAAGAGTGAAAGACACAGAGTGTGTGTGTTAAATGATTACAAAAACATAAATATCGACGGGCACAACTACGGGGTACTCGTAGTTGTTTAATTGGGAATGGGCTGCAGTGGTGCGTTAACCCTCGAGGACAGTAACGATTCAAATGATGATGACATTAATAACAAGAATGATAGTAATACTGTGGCAACGAATGAAATCATTTCTTTTTCAGGTCAGAATAGAGATATTGATTACAATATTTCACAGCGGGCGGATATTTCGTTTATACATATGATATCATGTAATATCAGATGGAATTGATGTTGTTGACATGGAATAAAAAATGCGTTATGTTTGATACTGCCCCTTTCGGGCGTTGTGGCTGTGGCGCAGAATGTTTCCCGTCAGCTGGGCGTGTCCACGTACCAGCCGCTGCTGGCGCGGATGTCGCCGGGGCTGCGCGGCCAGGTGACGCGGATGACGGACAACGGATGGATAGAGCGCCTGCCCTACTTCCGCAACGTGCCGGAGTCGTTCATGGTCGACCTCGTGCAGGCGCTGCATCAACAGGCCTACCCCCCCGGTGGGCAAACAACCACACCTCTCAGACACTGCAGTGCATCGACTTTCATTGCGTTATATTACCTTACACACATATTCCTCAAACACAATGTATAGTATTCCATTACATTTATAAGTGTGTATAGGAATGTGTTGAATTGCATTGTATCCAAAACATTGCAAGGTATTGCATTGCATTGTACCAAAGTGCATACCATTATTGTTGTAATGCATTGCATCGCTTGTTTTGTTGTATCACGTTGAAACGCGGTATATTTATTACGCTATATTGCGTTGCATTTTATTTGTAAATTGTTCCATTGTGTTCCACTTCACTCTCTACAATGTATTTTCTGTGCTCTGTTGTGTTGCGCTACGTTGTATCGTGAAGCAAACCTGTGCACCCCTCTCCCTCCCTCCCTCCCTCCCTCTCTCTTTACACTCTCCCTCCTCTTTATCTATTCCACCCTGTCGCCGCTGCAGGCGAGACCATTTTCCACTACGGCGAGGACAACTGTCACATGTACGTGGTCAAAAAGGGCGTTGTGTACTTCAGCGGGAAGGTCCTTCTGCAGGGCGCCTCCTTCTGCGAGGAGTCGCTCTACAAACCCGGCCAGCACGTGGGCCCCCGTCCCACCTCCACCTCCACCAGCGCCTTCACCCATGCACATTGCAATGTGCGCATTGGGAGTGAAGGTTGCGAGAATCGACACACCGCGTCGCAGAAGTGTCATCGTGGATGCATAGGCCTTGCTTTGTGAACATCTTTCCCAGAGCGTAAAGATGCGCACTACCTCGCACCAAACCACTGACTATTCCACGCCTACCCCAGTCACGACGGCACTCACATTGAATTTCCTGTCCTAATTGAGAAATAAATCAACAGCCACAAACATACACACACGCACACACGCACACATACACACACATACACACACACACACACACACACACACTCCCTCTCTCTCTCTCTCTCTCTCTCTCTCTCTCTCTCTCTCTCTCTCTCTCTCTCTCTCTCTCTCTCGACCTCTCGACCTCTCGACCTCTCTCGCTCGACCTCTCGACCTCTCTCTCTCACGACCTCTATAACGGCAATCTCGTATAAAATGACCCATCCATCCATAAACCCTATTCTAAACCTGGTTTTATTTGCCTACTGCAGGGTCGGACGGCGTCGACGCTGACATATAGCTTTCTGTACACTTTGGCCCGCGAAGACTGCCTCCGAATTGTGCGTGCATACCCCGACATCGAGAAGAAGTTTCGTCTGATGAGCATCAAGCGCCTTTTCCACGAGGAAGTCTGCTCGTATGCCTACGCCGTGCACGCGCTGTTTGACGAGGAGCTGCTCCAGGTGGCCGACAAACAAGCGGTGCAACTCCCCCCTCACAAACGCAGATACACGCACACACACACACACACACACACACACACACACACACACACATACATAAACAAATACACACACACACACGCATATACATACACACAGACATATACACATACACACACGCACACCATACTCACACACACACACACATGTACACACACTCACACGCAAGCACGCACACACACACACACACAAATAAACATAAACACAAACACACACACAAACACACACACACACGCATACACATACATACACATACACACATGTATTGCGTACATTGAATTGTTCGCAACATCATTTACTTGCAATACCGACATGAAATATGTCAATTGCTGCTAAAATTCCCAATGTTTCTGTTCAATACCGTTGACAGTCTTGTAAGAGTTACGGATTCTGTCGTAGGGTGATGCTGTGGACTCTATCCTGGATGTTGTTGATGTGGCGCAATGGCGTAATTAGTTGTAGTGTTTTCGGAATTGTTTTGGATATTGATACATGTTGCGTCTATTGAGATGTGAGGTGGTGTTGGTTTGCATACTTCGTTTGACGGCAGCTGAATCAACAACAAAATGTGCCACTTTTTTTAAATGGTCTTTCAACTCTAAAATCCTCAAAACCCAAATACTGCAAGTTTTCAGCCGGTATGGCCTGAACAGCGCCCATGTCTGAGTCCATTTTGGGAGGCTTCTCGGGCCATTGCGTGTGATTTTTTTCCGTGAAAGGATTTTTAATGTAAAATAAAATGAAGCTGTATCGAAGCTGACGCGCGACGTATTTCGTAATCCTTGCTGCGAAGACCTTTTCGCCCACCATGCGTAGGCTCTTCTCTCTGCATCGGCTCTCGTCGGACGCTGCCAGGGCGCAGGCGCTTCCGGCGGAGGAGGCGGAGGCGGAGGGGGTCAGCGGCGGCGGGGTGAGCCCCTCCGACCGCCTGCACCCGCTCAACGGCCAAATGAATGCGATGCGGGTGCGGCATTACTATGACAAGCTCAAACTCATCATCAAGACGAGCGCAGAGGAGGCGGCGGAGTTGGACCGCAGGTGGGGCACACGGGCGGTCACGCATGCGCACCCTTATTCGGACTGTCGCAAAGAAAAACGATTTATGGCATGCGTGATTACAAAAAACAATTATTTAGCCGCCATTTTTCAAATTTTTTTATTTTTTCGGCGTTATCAAACTCGTTATTTAGGGTCGCTCCGCTTAGATTGCTCAGAGCTCTTTCTTTAGACTTGATTTGCGGGGCGCATTTTTCATGTGAGTGTGGGGATTGTTTTGTTTAGATGAATATCGACGTTTTCGTAACGTTCCCCTCTGCCTTTTTATTTTCAGGTCTTGGGTTTAGGGTATATACATAGAATTTCCACCGTGCGCTCCGACGGCCTATTTCGACGCTCTTCTCCCCCTTTCTGCTGCAGCGTGCTTCTGGTGCAGCGCTGGTGCCGCGGCTGGTTGGCGCGGCGGAGACTGAACACTGTAAGGCAGCAGCGGGAGGAGGAGCAGGAGCGGCGCCTGCTGCGCGAACTTCCCGGCTTGGTGCAGGTGTTCCCGCCTCCTTCCGCCCCTTCAATTTAAGTAATCAAGCATTGGTAATGTACTGACATACTGTAATTATTGAACAGATCATATTTTGTATTATAGCTTTTGCGCTTGATTTCAGCAGTTGAAATGAGTTGAAATGAAAATTGAAATTGTGTTTTTTGTTCAGTCGTGTGTTTCGAAGAGACGACCGCGCCTAATTCATTTCCTTTGATACAAATACATTTATTATTTTGTTGATAGCGGAAATTGAATAATTGGCGATAAGCACAAGCGCACGTACATGGTTGGATGCCGCCGTATTATTAGATATAAGATAAATGTGAATACCAGCTACTTGCTGTGCTTCTTGGTATTTAAATACCTGTAGTAGAGTTGTCATTTCATGTGCCCAATGAATAATACCTGCACACATTTATCATATCTAAATATGCGGTATATCATTAGTACTGTGCGCTGTAGTAGATACTCATGATTTCATGTCTACTGTCGTTGTTTTCTTTCGCAGGGTGTGGCCGCCAAACTGGACGCAGTGCAGCTCCAAGTCTCGGGCGTCACGCGCCCTCATCACGCCTCCGTTAACGGCGACGGCGAGAGACTGGCGCGGCTCGAGTCGGCGGTGGCGGAGCAGGGCGAGCTGTTGCGGCAGGTGGTGGGGATGCTGAGGGCTCGAGTAGGGACGGAGGACGGGCCGAGCGCCTCGACGCAACGGCAGCAGCGATGGGTCGACGACAGAGAGGCCGACGGGCGAGGGAGGGGAGCGGCAGCTTCGCCATGATCACGTACATTGATTGATCACAGAATTCAAACGCTCCTTTTGACCGCCGTCGTGGTGGTGGTGGTGCTGTTCTCGCAGTGCCTTCGCCACGAGAAAGGGTTATTTTAGGGTTATGTTAGATATTTATCGATTTTGTTTATTTACACACCACATTTTATTATCATTCGACCGCCGCGTTGCGGGGGGCTCAGCACAGGCGCGACCCTCTGAGCACTTTGTAAAATATATGGACGAGATGAGCTGAGGCGAATGGGACGACTCGCCGCATTGGGACCACCGACCGCCTTATTGCGCAGCCACCCCCTCTCTGCGCGCAATGTGCGACAACGAGCAGCAGCCGCGTTTTAGTCCAGCGACTGAACTGCGTCAATATAAAGGGGCGACTTGCTGAATACTGTGCGGTAAATTCGCACAAAATACAGAGGCTCGCGACTTTCGCATTTTTTTGTTGCGGTGAAGACATTGACTCGTTGATTGGACGCTTCGACTCCTCACGTCAGACAAACTTGTATGTCGTTTCAACGGAAACCCTTCAGTGCGGTGCGGAGACAGTATAGTCAAAGTACGTAAAGGAAAGTTACTCGCTTGGTCGTTTTGAAAAGAATGAAAGGTCGTTGACCGGAAAAGGAGAGGTTTGAGGAAATTGAGCCCCGCGCGCGAAGGTCGTCCGGAGAGGTGACTAGCGCGTCGCGTCGTCGCCGATGAGCTGTTTGAATATTTCGGTGGCGGCCTTTGGGTCCGCGGCGCCCTTTGTCGCCTTCATCAAAGCGCCGACGAAGCTCATCATCTTGCGCGCATTGCCGCCCCGGTACTCCGCCACCTCCCTGCCCACCACCAGCGCAAAGGCAGACCAGTTGGTCACCGAGATGTGCCCTCCCCGTCCTCGACACCAAGAAAACAGCTCGCGGAAAAAAAAGGAAATAGTCGCATATAAGCCCGGATATACGACGCCCTCCTCTCTTCTCATCATTTCATTTACAATCACCCTCCGTCATATATATGGCTATGAAGGTGAAGAGGTGTGCTTCACTCCGCGACACCTTCAACTTTTACCAGGATGAGTAGTGCGCCCTCCGTGTGATTGTGGAAGCATGTGTTTTATTGTAATTTCATGTGTAATTACAGGGGTCGGATGGGTTTTAGGGCTTAGGTTTAGGATACCCTAAACTTTAGACCCATCTGTAGGGCTATATGAGGCGACCGCGCCAGGGCTGGCGCGCACCGCGCGGCCACGAAGTATTACATCCGTAATTATGGGACCTCTTGCATTAATTAATGTAATTACATGAGTTTTTACCCTACAACTTTTACGCATCGAGCAAACATACATCATTACCGA
This sequence comes from Tetraselmis chui, assembly GCA_026401115.1. Classification (NCBI taxonomy): domain Eukaryota; kingdom Viridiplantae; phylum Chlorophyta; class Chlorodendrophyceae; order Chlorodendrales; family Chlorodendraceae; genus Tetraselmis; species Tetraselmis chui. The sequence goes on from JAPMLY010001159.1 coordinate 57,995, forward strand.
ATATTGATAAGGAAAGCTGTTCGCCTGTAACTTCAAGCGTAGAGGGTTGCTTACAATTTATTCGTGTGTGTCAGTTTGCGAGGTATCTACTGATTACGTTTTCGTTTCCCATTTTACATGCTTTGCGTATGTTCAACACGGATGTCAAACACGCGTTGCAGAGCTGAATGTTGTGCGAGGTGGGGCGGCGGAGGCGGGCCGCACTTTTGCTGTTTTGCCAGAATGGCTTGGCACATGGCGCGCAGTTGGCCCTCATCCGCCACAACCGCCCCGCCGCCGCTCAGCCCCGCCGCGATCGCCTCGAGGGGCCGCCCGTCGCCGGCCGCCAACTCTGCCAGGAGCGGCTTCATCTGACGGGAAAAGGGAAAATGGGGCACAGCAGTATCATGTGCCGTCACAAGAGAAAAAAAAAGTTCACCGCTCAGGCGACGATTTAGCAAAATAACATAATCGGCGTAACTCGACAATCTTGTAAATATTATCTTGTAAATGTTTTAATTACCTATCAAAATTTCACATGTTTTTCTCACTTGGTACTTATTCGTTCGCTCGCGCACATGTGTGTGTCGGTGTGTGTGTGGGGGAGGGGGGGGAGGGGGGGGTTGTGTGTGTGTGTGTGTGTGTGTGTGTGTGTGTGTGTGAGTGTTGGGGGGGGGGGGGGGTTGTCACACTAAGGCGATATCATGGTTTGGAATATGCTGATGCTTAATCTATATTTTTGTAGCACGACACCGCTCCAATATGAGAGCCACCATCTGTTGCGGATGAAGAGCCAAATAAAACGATTCAAACAGAACGTGAATATGTCAAACGAGGGGGTAGCGTAGGGCCGAGGTGAGAAGAGGTAATGAAAGGTCGCACCAGCCCCCGCGACAGTCTCCCCTCTTTCAGCATCAACAGCAGCTCCACCAGTCGCTCGGGCGCCAGCGAGGCGGGGAGCGATTGCACCCCTGCTACCCCCGCCTCCCTCAGGCAACGCGCGAGGTCGCCCTGAATGAGGTTGCCGACCGCCTTGGCGCCCACTTCCGCCGCCCGACTGTGTGCCACGCCATAACGACTTAAGAATGAAATTACTATTTTACGACGTATATTTTCTAGTTCATCAGCCCCATGTCACAAAGCTTAATTAAGTGTAAACAATTCGATGCACTTTTGGAAAATTATCGACAGAACCGATCCCGCTGATGTGATTCGCGTACCGTTGCTTGCAAGGTTGGACGTGTTTCCAGTAGAATGGCCAATTGAGGGGGAAGAAGGCGGTAAGACAGTAGAAATGAAGACACATTTCGCAACAGAAACACACACACGCACGCACGCACACAAAAGCACTCACACGCAAGCACGCATACACACACACACACACACACACGCACACATATACATACACACAAACGCACTCACAAGCGCGCACTCACACACACACACAAACTCACATACACACCGAACCACACGCACAAACACACACGCACACAACGTAGTCACACGCACGCGCAAACACATACACAAACACAAATACACACACACATACACACCAAACCACACGCACACACACATGCACACACACACACACACACACACACACACACATACACGCACACGCACACACACCGGGGATTCAGGACGTAACACTTTCATATTGTATACACAACGTGAATCAACGGAGGCGAGCATAATAATGAAATTCACATACATACATGGAAGTCAAATTATATAAATGCGTATATATTTTAATTACTTGTTCAAGACGTCGAAAGAGGACGCCACTTTAATATTGGTTTGAAATTATTCATTCATTTAATTTCATAAGGGGGGCGGGACGGGGAGGGGTACTTTGTGGCCATGGCCGCTTCGAGTAGCGCGCGTTGGGCTGCCTCTTTCGTGAAGTGCCTCGCCTGCGCCTCCGACAGCCCGAAGTCGCGCTGCAGTCGCAACGCGACGGCGGCTGGCAGCTCCGGCACGCTCGCCCGCATCGCCTCCACCTCCTCCGCACTCAGCACCACTGGCGGAATATCTGGCTCGGGCTGCGCGTGCGTCCACAGAGTCGGAGGATGCAAGCAACTCAGGCACCAAACTGTCATTCTCAATCTACTCTTTCCTTGCCAACTGAGACTATGAACTGAAATATCCAACAAAATGCCGCTAGCCCATCAGACACGCAATTTATTGTATGACAATGCGAATTGCCCAATAATTTGCGAAGAATTCTGAGGAAACTTGTGAAAATTCTGAGGAAATTTTCATTTATTCTCGTCAGTAGCCTCACAACGCTCTTTCCTCTGAGTAGCTTCATAATTGCGACTCAACCTATATGCGAACGGATTTCACGAATACGCTTGCATTTTGAATCATCGGACAGGCTGTGAATCAATTGCACTCTTGGCACGTCCTAAATCTGTAACAGTGCAGGCAAGCTCCAAAGCGAGTCTGCGAGTGTGAGTTGGTGTTGTGTGGGTTTGTGAGTGAAAGGAAAACAGTGCGACGGTGTGCAACGCTGGCCTAGGTGCACACACACACACGCACACACACACACACACACACACACTCTCTCTCTCTCTCTCTCTTACACACACACGCAAATACACGCACACACACACACACACACAAACACACACATACAAGCGCATACACACACGGAAACACACAGACAGAAAATACACACAGATATGTGTGTATGTGTGTGTATGCGTGTGTGTATGCGTGTGTGTATGTGTGTCTGTGAGAGGGACATTCGTTTCTGTACTTTTGGGAGGCAGGTGCGAACCATGAAGCGGTAGTCCAGTTTCGCTTCCTTGTCGCGCAATGGAAAGGTGGAGCCCGCCTTGGCATCGAAGCCGCGCGTCTCTGCATCGACAGCGCCGCCCTCATTCATCGCATCCACGTGCCTCGCCGCTTCATACGCCACTGCGCGAGCAATGCTTCGGGTGCTGTTCAGATTCTTCACCTCCACTCTCCGGCTGCTCTCCCCGTCAGCTCGCCGGCGCACCTGTCATCCAAGCCACAGCGGAAAAAAAAAAAGGATGCGACAAAATCAAGAAAATCCAAATAAATGAACAGAAGTGTTGAGGGAGGGAGGGGGGTGGTTGCTGGAATGTAAACGAAATGCCGCTTGACAATGATGAACAGTCACGAGACAAAGTCACATAATTCACGCGCACCTGGTGCAGAGAGGTGGGGCGGTGTTAAACGTCCAGGCCGGGGACAACAGGCCATGACATGAAAGGATAGAGACGAGAGTAAACCGCGCAATACAAACATCGTAATCATTCAAATGCACATGCCGTGTTACGAAGGTTATGAACAACATATGCACAAATGGATGAAAAATATAATGAGGGCGCAATCAATCACAAATACAGCCAAATGTGTAAAGAACCTCACAAATCCTATTTGCAGCCAGAGTGACGCGAAATTAAGCCAAATCATTTTATTCAAATATATACGGGTATACAATATGATCTGTATCGGATCTTTTCGTTACAAACGGGCAAATGCAGAGCGCGCACCGACACGTTGACGTCCACTCGCAGGCTGCCGTCCTCCATGTTCCCGTCGCTGGTGCCGATCGTGCGCAGCAGCTGTTGAAACTGAGCCACAAACGCGGCCGCCTCCTCACCCGACCGCAGCTCCGGCCCCGTCACCACCTGCAAAAAGCGAGTGTGGGCCTTTGTGTTGACTTTCCGGATGCTAAAATTGAGTCAAAAAGTGTCCCTTTCCACAAAACACTCGCGTCGCAACGAACTGATGCGATTTACGGAAGTAAATCTTGCTAATGACAATATTGACTAAATTCAACATATTAATTCAGGCGGTGTAAATGCGCATTTTCCTCGTTAACGATAATAGAGGCATGAACGTCGTCACTAACATATTATTCACAAAGCCTTAAACTATTCAAAATAAATATGACTCTGACGACATGTTATTTGAGATCCCAAGGGAATGTGGGAGTCGTGAAAAGGAAGCCGAACTCGCGCAGCTCTGCCATACGAAATATAAGCAAAATACAACGTATGAATATATCACTTCACAAGAGAGCACGTGCGTTCACACATTCTTGTTCACAGTAATACAATCATACAAAAGTGCAAATAGTGCACGCAGAGGGAAGGTAGAGGCCGGGCGCGGTGTGAAGCGACGAGGCAGAGATATGAAGCACGGACGGACGACAACGCCAGTACGGGCACATGTACCGATTAGCGACTATGCGACTCCACCTGAGCGGCGAATCGCTCATTGAATCGAATCGTGAAATGGAACGTGGTCAACTAGTTAAGATATTTCATTCTGGCAGCTTTGACCTGATGTGTTCAGGCGACATACGATAGAGGTGTCACTACTAAGTGAGATGAAGCGAGCTAGGATTGGCCGACAATTAAACCGGGGGGGGGGGGGGGGGGGGGGGGGGGGGGGGGGGGAAGTTCAGTACTACGCTCGTCTGGACCTTGATGCCCCAGAATTCTTAGCTCCGGTGCGCGGACGAGGGAAATGAACGATGTGAATCCGTTCACGCCCTTTTTCTAGGTAGTGGCATGCGAAGTGAGTCTCTTACTACAGTGGCGCATCGAGTTGTGCATCGGTGCAGAGCTTCCATTATTTTCCATGTTATCGCTTCTCAGCTTTCCGCCTTCGCCGGAATTAACGCTAAATAAATATCTCGCGGCTATAACGCCATGGGTTGCTTCCTGTTCAGAATGAAGCAGCGCGTGTGTGAAGCGACCCTCCCTCGTAAATGCTTCACGGGGACATCATGCTTCACGGGGACATCATGCTTCACGGGAACATCGCTCAGCATGAACAGTAAACATTTATGCTGAAGTTTTTACTACTCTCGTTACTAAAAACGTGCGAGCTTTCATTCTTCACGATACACATTTCCCTACGCGTGAAGGCACTACTAAGAGAGCCCGTCCAGGATGGTCAGCCTGAGTGAATGCCGCTCTGCTGAGGTGGTATTTAAGAACCTTTTCACATACTTGTTATAAAATTTACTTACAATAAAAAGCAGTGGAGGCCACCAAGCAAAAAGAAGAAAGGAGGAAAAAACCTAAGCCCGAGGAACAGGAAGGTCTGCCACAGCATCAGCACTGCCCTCCTGCAAGGCAGCGCGTAGATAGGAACCCAGAGTGCCATGAAGAGCAGCAGAAAGGCGTTGCATGAACTCTCGCCGCACATCCACCCCCCAAAAACCCCCGAAAAGGAAGAGGATTGTTATAAAAAAATATGTAAAACAAAAACCAACACAAATGTACTCGTTCGTCACCACCCATCGTAACGATGCGTAGTACTTTAACAGGAATATCATTGCCCATCTCTGATATCTCTGACCTCCATTGCGCAATACTCAGCGACTTCAGGTAATGGCGATGAAATAACCCGTCACTAGCTCTGAGCCAACGAACAAGATTATACATAAAATTTTATTCACAAAAAACAGCGTAAACCATAAGGCAAAAGAGAATGAACCAACCCCAACATCGAAATTCTTCACAAGAAAAGAAGTGGACACCACCAAGCAAAAATAACGAAAAAGGAGGAAAAGCCCCACAGGCCTTAGCCCGAGGAACAGGAAGGCATGCCACAGCGTTAGCACCCCCACACCAAATCCAGGACGGGGCCGTGTATATGCAACGCAGGACGATACATTATCCACGTCTATTCTCCAAACCATTACGTCGCAGTTTGCGTTCGTGTTCAGTTCTCTGTGGTTGTAACCAAAGCCTATGAAGTCGTCTTTGTAGTACCGAATCCAGTCGAGCTGATCACACATGACACAGACACGGACACGTAAAGGCACACGCAAATGCACACACACACTCACACATATACATATGCACATACACACACACACTCGAACACGCACACATACACACACACGCACACGCACAAACACACACGCAAACATACACTTACACTCGAACACACACACACACACACACACACACACACACACACACACACACACACACACACTCGAACACACAAAAACAAACACATATATATATATATATATTAAAGTATATATTTAAATAAATTTTAGAACCATATCATATGTTTCTGCGATCGAATTCCCGCCCTCAAATCAAGGAATTTCCATTAAAAAATTCGCAGAGGAAACAGATAATGCGGAAATGATACCGAAACAGGGTTTAGCTGCTAATCAGGGCGGATATGAAAGGCTAGAAGCCGCTGCCGTCGACAAAATGGTCGAAAGTCTCAAGAAACAGCGGCGAAAGTATACGACTAGATGACCACAACACATGCCACATTTTACTGAACGACAAAATCCACAACGATACAAAAAATGTGAAGCCACACAAAAAACACAACAGCTGTAGCTGGTGGCTTTTGTCGCACAACGCCCCCCCTCTTTCGCCTGACGAGAGAAATCCCCGATAATTGCGCATCGATGAATCGCAATGCCTATATTTTCGCTCTAATCGACAGCCGAATAAATCAACAGGCATAAACCCAAATAAATTCTTATCCGTTCCCGAAGTCGTGTAAACACTGGCAAGTGGCCGCAACATTAGCCGAACAGTGTCGTTTATAACATCTCAGGGGACTCTCCCTGTGCAGGGCGCACCTCCATCAGCGCGCACCCCGCCCGGTTGAGGTCGACGCAGGTGGCGGCCGGCGTCACATCCTGCAGGCTCTTCCCCGTGTCCACTTCGAGCTGGATGCGCTGCACCGCGATCCCCCTCGCCCCGCGCCCACTGCCCAGCGCCACGTCCAGGCAGCCCCCGCTCACGATGGGCTCGCGCAGCTGCGTAATCTGAAAAATTTTATTGTCCACATACAATATATTTTCAGCTGCCTGGCACACTTAAACACATATTTGAGTGATGACCAGAGACGGCGAGGTTGTGGATGGTAACAACGTAGGGCACGCATCTTTGCAGGGGCTGAGTGTGAGCGTGAAATATTAAGGTGCAAATGATTATCGCAGATTCGATACATCGTGGGCTGCAGATTGAATGAAAGTGTATATCATGCTGCGGAATTGCAAATCAGTATACTCGAGTGCAGATACAGAGGCAACGGAACTGTGAAAGACAAAGAACATTTGATAGATTTTGTAAGCGATCGATGGGTAGCAATGTAACGCACTCATCATTAAAATATGACAAGGGGTAGTTGTAATGCAGAGGGGGGTGGGGGTGGTTCAGTGGGGTGAGTGTCTTGTGTTGTGTGGCGTGGAGGGGGAGGGGGAGAAGGGGGGGAGGGAGGCAGGAGAGGGCGCGAAGGGGGGGGGATACCTATCACGTATGTTTAAGAAATGTTCACATAGCTTTGTAAATGATCGCTACCAATGTAAATGGTCACTTCTGATTAAACTGTGATGTGATGTTGCTTGTGTGATATGGAGGGGGGGGGGGGGGGGGGGGGGGAGGGGCTGATGTGGTGAGTGTGTTGTGTTGTGTGGCGTCGAGGGGGAGAGGGGGGGAGGTGGTGGGGGCGAGGAGGGAGAGGGCGCGCGCGCCTGGTAGCCGTGTGGGAGGTCGCGGTAGAAGTAGTGCTTGCGGTCAAAGGTGGAGCGGCGGTTGATGGTGCCGCCGAGGGCGATGCCCGTGCGCACCGCCGCCTCCACACACGCTCGGTTGATTGACTGCGGAGGCAGCGCGGAGAATTGCGGGGCTTAATTAGGTCTTTCTAGGGCTTGGAACAAAATGGGGGGCTCACGTGCAGCGACAGGGGACAAAACCCTAAACCCCTCTCGCGAGACACACTCCTCCGCAATCGATGCCGTTGCCAACGCAGTTCCGTTTTCAGTGAGGTGGGTTTGGGTTTGGGTTTGGTAGGGTTACCATTAGGGTTTGGTAGGGTTACCAATACTTCCGAGAATCACTTAAACAATAAAAACATCAGCAGCTTTATGAGCTCAGGTAAAGGAACTCCTTATTCATATACCGCTACTTGCTTGCTTGCGCGGTATGTCGCGCGAATAAGAAGTGAGGGGATGCTGTGGTGTTGAGCGGTGGCGGGTGCAGATGACACATGGGATAATGAGGCACAGAGACAGCGCACCGGCAGCGTCCCTGGGATAGCAGCGTCGAAAAGCGCCACGTGGCTATTGGGCTGCCCGCCCACTGCCGTGGGCGCGCTGGAGAAGAGCTTACTCCGCGAGTTAACCTGGGGTATAGCGGCAGTCGGCGATCACTTTATCCGCCGCCCTGAGCTCGGCCCTCCTAACCATAAGCAGCAACACCGGGAAGGGGGGGGGGGCTAGCCTGGACGTGAAGCTCTAGGCCCACAAGCGTCTCGAAGTCTTCTTGTGTGGGAGCGGCTGACGAAAAGGCCCGCGCATGGTCGGCCGTAGAGCAGAGAAGACGGCGGGTGAGCAGCGGCGAAGTGCGCGACACGAAGGCAGCGGCCGCCGCAAGCAGCATCTCAAACGGCGCCGCGGCTATTGTTAGAGCTTAGTTGAGGCAGCGCACTCAGCTCGTGGCACAGTATCGGAGGATTATCCTGTGTGTCCCTAGGCTCCGGCGAGGTTTGCGATCGTGAGCAGTGCACTGCGGCAACGACCCACAAACCAGTGCTTTGACGACACGGGCTGTGGTGGTCGCTGATGGCAAAGTAGCGACACAGGTTTAGGGTTTATTCACCGCGGGTTTATCGATACATTGCGCGGTGCCTTCGAGTTTTGGTGACTTTAGCAGAATGTTTTCAATTTTTCGTACTGGTTGATTTAGAATTAATGATATCAGTGCTGATACATGTACCTTTATATATGTTAAACCCCAAGTGTAAACTGCGACAGTGTATACACCATACGTACAATGTATATACTGTCTAGCACTTGAGACAGTGTATACACTGTACGCCTTTTTGTGTACAGTGTATACACTGTGTCGCAATATTTCAGACAGTGTATATACTGTCTAGGACTTGAGACGGTGTATACACTGTACGTCAAAATAACGGACAGTGTATACACTGTACAAACCGCTACCCCTCTGCTACGTACAATATGGAAACTTGCTGAATGCGAGGCAAAACCCCGTTTTACCGGAGGTTTTTCCCCGTGCGCGGGAGCGCCGCACAATTCTGCAGGATCTGCCTCCGTCATTTTCATTACCGCTAAGATTGGCGCAAAATTGCTATTATTTGTTCGCCACCGCCCATCGCTACTGCGCAGAGTCACCGACCGCTGATGCTCTCGCCATTTCGCAGTAGCATCACTCCGATCAGCGCACGTACGCACGACCGACAGCCACCACGGGCGCGGGGCGGACAGTTTGAATTGAAAATATGTACCGGAGGATAGGTTATCGTGCCGCCGACACAACACGAATGGCGCGTCAGAGTCGGCGGGAGGCTCGGAGGGCGGCGAGGTGGGCAGTAGCGCCCAAGCGGCGGGCAGCGGGAATAATACAGGTGTGGGCACCGACGCCGACCCCGTCGCCACCCTGCGAGGCAAATACATATAAAGACAGAGGGGCAGACGGGTAGAGAGAAACATACGTACATACATATAGAGAGAGGGAGAGAGCGAGTGCGACACACATACACATAGAAAGAGAGGGAGAGAGAGAGAGCGAGACTAACAGACACGCATGAATACTACACAAAATGAAAGACACAACACATACACGTGTACACATGCACACAATTGCGCGCAATTAAACACACACATACCATAAACACACACACACACACACACACACATACACACACACACACACACACAAACTCTCACTCACACACACACACACACACACACACACACACACACACTCACTCACACACATACATACACACACACACGCACACACACATGGGCACAAGCATGTACACACATACGAAATCTAGAGAGGGATACACAAACACAAACCATGAGAACAAGACACGCTCACATACATACAAACGTACTCACAAGAACAGAAAGTGAGAGGGAAAGAGAGAGAGAGAGAGAGAGATAAACTTATAGACACGCGTAAATACTTCACACAATGACAGACACATCACATACACGTGTACAAACACAAACAACTGCGCGCACATACAGACACGAAGATATTTATAAAATGAGACACACACGCACACAGACACACACATAGGCACAAAAATGCACACATATACGGAATATGGACGAATATACAACACAAAAGGGACGGCGATAATGGTCAAGAATTGGAGCAAGGGGGTATTGATAAGGAGGAGGGCGGTGGTGGTGAGGGTGAAACGGAGATATACACACACACACACACACACACGCGCGCGCGCACACAAAATCTAGAGAGCAAGACATTGCTTTTGTGCGTGTTTGTTTCAATTATATTCTTAAAGATAATTTCATTCATTACACTCTCATTTATTTCGATTTTTCATGACCACCCCATGTTGCCACCCTGCACAGTTGAGCAGTAGAATCTTCGCTTCGCCTGGTCAGATGATGCAGCACGCTGGCAGCACCGCCCTGTCGCTGCTCATTTGGCTTTTCGCTGGTGTCCTTATGCTTAGCTCTTCGTTGGTATGTTGCTCCCCTTTCACCCTCGCCTCTCCCCCCCTCTCCCCCCCTCTTCCTTTTCCTTCTCCATGTACGGGCTTCACACCTTCAGGGGGCTTACCTGGGTAGGTTCACGCGGAGCTGGCGCCGATGATGCCCAGAGCAAAGAGCGACCGCGACTACATCCACCCCGCCTTTAGCCGCAGCGTCATGGTCTCCATCTCCACCTGCGCCACCCTCGATATCATCATCTGCATTTGATACGACGCGGTACTCCCCAGCGCCGCCATAGCCGCCTCCTCCACCGTCGCGCTCGACGTCGTGCGCGTCACGCTGGGCACCTCGGGCATGACCGTCGCCGGCATGCTTGTCTCCGCCTCCGTGCTCGGCTCCATGAACGTCTCCCTCACGACGGGTGGCCGTCTGTTCTAATCCGCTGCCAGATCGGGTGATCTGCCCACCCCTCTCGGCAAGTTGAGCAAAACCAATCGCACGCCCATTTGGCCGCTGCTCGCACAGGCCACCGCTGTGCTCGCCTTGCTTGCCATGCCGGGCTCCTCTTTCAATGGCCTGGTTGCCTACTTTGGCTCCGCGTCGTGGCTATGGTACGGCGTCACGGGCGGGTCCGTCCTCCGGCTGCGCTCCTCGATGCCATCCGCCCACCCCACCCTTCCGCTGCCCCATCCCATGCCACAATCCCAGGCGCCGCCTACCAAATCGCCATCTCCGCCGTGGAGGCCTCCACTCGCTCCCACACTCTCGACAACCTTGCGTTCCCCATCGCTGCTTTCACTTGTCACCCACTGTATACCGCTGTCATTCGCTCCGTAGTAACAACAAAAGGCTTGTGACCTTGCTTTTCACTGATTAGATCGCGGATGCAGGTCACGGATGCTGGACTATTTCGTCTCGCCACAAAGCACGGCCTCTTGGCAAGATGTGTGCATGCTTCGTATTTGCATTTGCCAAATATTGGAGTGGAGGCAGCTGGCATGGGCAACGTCTTGCAAAATATGGATGGCGGACAATGGACGGTGTACAAGGATGCTGATGGTAATTGGTTGAAGGGAATGACACTGCGTGAGGCCGCAAAGAAGTCCTCACGCTTTGGTGGACAAGGCTATAGCACCGAAAATTGTTGCGGTTGCAAAGGAAAATGCGACAGTAGACGGTGCAATTGCCTTGCTCACCAACGGTACTGCACCTCAAGTTGCCACCCACGAAATATATGTTGTTCAAACAAACCCCCAACGTCGTAAATGTGCAAGGTTGCCTCAATCTTTAGGTGTCGCCATATTGTAATCATTCTCATAACATCGCCCATGAGATTATAGTTAATTGATGGTACTTGACTTATGATGCACGTATTGGTGTTTATTCGGTATGTGTTTCCCAAACTCATTTGGCCGGTTATAATTCGACAAATGCAAAGGTTATTACGAATGCAAGGAAAGAAGGGATCACTTCTCATCTATATGTAACGATATTTATATCTATCTCTCACACACACACACACACACACACACACACACAGTATCTCTCTCTCTCTCTATTGCGTTTCCGTCTGTGTGAGAATGTCTTCCAATTTCCTCTCGTTATGTCTCAATGTCTTCCTCTCTAGATTTCGTGTGCGAGCGTGTGTGTGCGTGCATATGTGTATGTGTGTGTGTGTGTGCGTGTGTGTGTGTGTGCATATGTGTATGTGTGTGTGTGTGTGTGTTTGTGCGTGTATCCGTTTCATCCTTATCACCACCACCGCCCTCCTCCTCATCAACACCTCCATCATCCAATTCACGACCACTACCGCCGCCCCTTCCCTCTCTATCTCTCCCTCTCCCTCTCATTTTCTGCTCTTGTGTTTTTACGATTTTCTTAATTGCATATGTGTGAGACTGTCTCTCACTTTTTCTCAAGGTATGACCTTGTGTATTCCTCTCCACATACCATATCTGTGTGAATGTGTGTGTGTGTGTGTGTGTGTGTGTGTGTGTGTGTGTGTGTGTGTGTGTGTGTGTGTGTGATTCTTTATAAATGTCTTCGTATCTACGTGTGCGCGCGTTTGTGTGTATGTGTAAACGTGTATGTTATGTGTCTATAATTGTGTGTAGTATTTACGTGTATGTGTATCTCTCCCTCTCTCTATCTATGTATGTGTGTCTCCCTCTACATGTCTGCCCCTCTGTCTTTACATGTATTAGTCTCGCAGGATAGCGACGGGGTGCCCGCGGCAGTACCCACCACACAAGTATTATTCCCGCCGCCCGCCGCCCGCCGCTTGGGCGCTACTGCCCACCTCGCCGCCCTCCGACCCTCCCGCCGACTCTGACGCGCCACTCATGTTGTGTCGATAGCCTATCCGCCGGTAAATATTTTCAATTTACACTGTCCCCCGCCTGTCCGTGGTGGTTGTCGGTCGTGCGTGCGCTGATCGAGGTGATGACACTGCGAAATGGTGACAGATCCTGCAGAATTGTGCGGCGCTCCCGCGCACGGGGAAAAACCTCCGGTAAAACGGGGTTTTGCCTCGCATTCAGCAAGTTTCCATATTGTACGTAGCAGAGGGGTAGCGGTGTGTACAGTGTATACACTGTCCGTTATTTTGACGTACAGTGTATACACCGTCTCAAGTCCTAGACAGTATATACACTGTCTGAAATATTGCGACACAGTGTATACACTGTACACAAAAAGGCGTACAGTGTATACACTGTCTCAAGTGCTAGACAGTATATACATTGTACGTATGGTGTATACACTGTCGCAGTTTACACTTGGGGTTTAACATATATATTATTAATCGCAATAAAGCTTTTTCCGTAACAACTACCTGTCTGTAATTTAGTGAACAAATAATCCTTGTATCGATCGGTAGAGATATTCGCGCGATTTTATTGAGTTTTAACGTAAAGGAACCCGTCGTTAACTTCATGTATGTATATTTTTTACATCGATAACATTCAATCAGCACGACCAACGCGTCATTGCTAACGCAACGGCATCCTGAGAGCGCATGAATGGCTAGTTTATGCAAGACGTTACGGAACTAAAAGCCACGCTCATCTCGACCCGCATCACTCAACTAGCAGCACCACGGCAAATCAGCAAAGAACCGCCATCCCCATCGGCGTAAACGATGCGCAGGAGTGTGGGAGTTGGGAACGGATAGTTGTTGCACGGAGGTCGTGCCGGCCCCACAGGGTGCCGGCTGTGGTGACTAGAGAAGTGAGAAGAGAGAGATGGCGGCCGGCGAAGGCACCGGCACGGCCGGCCGACCGCCACAAATAGGGAATAGAGTACCGCTAATAGCATAACACTAAGTACTAGAATGACAAAAAACTACCTTGTACATAAGCACTATGCAACGGGATGCTAGTGCTAACACCCCCCCTCAAGGTAGCCGAGGTCTTGACGTCGTCCTAGCTTGCGTTGAGGAAGGTGCCATCTTGGTCGAAGGTGTAGTGCTTTAGCGTGTGCCTCAAGCCGGGTAGGTGTAGCGACATGCGCTCACAAGAACGTGCCGCTACCGGCGAGTTGCCGATATGAAGCGGTTCCAAATTTACTGCGTAATGTACTATTCTGACATGTAGCGGGAAAAACTGTCCACGGGTGAATTAGCCGACGCATGAGAGCGACCGGCGAGGAAGAAGCACAGCCAACAAGACTGTTAGGAGCGTGTAGACACGTAAAGGCATGGACGGGCGCTCGTGCTGACTCCCTCCTTTCGCCGTGGGAAAGTTAAGCTCCTCGCTAAGTAAGGTGAGCGTTGCGGCATTGCCTCGGGAAAAAACAATAACAGTACTAATTAAAGTACGCGCGGGCCGAATTTTCGCGGGTCGGTCTTAAAAATCCATATCCGGTCGAGAGCATCGGTAGGCTGAAGGCTAGGTGAGACTGAAAGCTGGGTGGGGCGAACGTGGCGCCGGGCGCTTTACACACGCTCTTCTCCTTTTTACGTGGGAGATGGTAGGACAGCCGCGGACAACCAGCTCGAAGGCGAAGCGCGGTGTCGGTGGGACGATGAATGACTAGCGTGGCGCCGAGCGCTTTACACGCGCTCTACTCTTTTTTACGTGGGAGTAGGTAGGACTAGCGTGGCGCCAAGCACTTTACACACGCTCTTCTCTATTGTAACTTGGTGGAGGGCCCATAACCTGTGGGAGTTGGGAACGGATAGTTGTTACACGGAGGTCGTGCCGGCCCCACAGGGTGCCGGCTGTGGTGACTAGAGAAGTAAGAAGAGAGAGATGGCGGCCGGCGAAGGCACCGGTACGGCCGGCCGACCGCCACAAATAGGGAATAGAGTACCGCTAATAGCATAACACTAAGTACTAGAATGACAAATAGCTACCTTGTACATAAGCACTATGCAACGGGATGCTAGTGCTAACAAGGAGGGTGAAGTTACGAAGCCCAACGCCCGTAGCGCACATTTGTCAACCCAACGACCCTCGATCAACCTACCGTGTATCTGTTTGCCCTAGTCCCAACGACGACTGTGACCCCATCAACAATGCAACATGAAAACTATCACATCGACACATATCTATGGGGACCCTACATTGCCCTTGGCATCGAGTTAACCCCCCGGCCCCCCCCGGGTATCTCGACGAACCTCAAATCGGGAAGCTTTCTTGCGACACCTATAGCCGCGTCTCCGCCCACCGTCACAACGCCACGCTTGGGTAATTGCGCGCCCACGCATGTCACGCTGCATACACCGCATGCTATGACATAGCGGGCGTAATATAAGCCTTTCAGAATTTGCCCAAGGACTCACCAACATTCAAAGCAACGGTCGTCTCCTTGCGTCAAAGCAACCGTGCCAGTAGCGCGCTTTAGATGGCCTTCTATGTGAGGGTAACCACATCCGACACACCAAGGGCGAAGTGGAGATGAGCGATTCGGACCGCGTCTTCGCGGAACTCGCCTACGAGCGTGTCCTTGAACCGCGACCGGACGTCGCCTATTCTGAGGACGAGGACCTACTCTGATCCTTCATCGACAAGATCCTAGAATGTTTACTACTCGCCAACGCCAAGGCCGTTGTTGGAAGAAGCTTCGCACGCAAGACACCGGCCATGCCTACACCCGACTGTCCTACCCCCGACAGTCCTAACCCGACCCCAAGACCCCATCCCAACCCCATACCACCTCCGAGAGACCCTACGAACCCTAAAGAACCGAAGCCCAAGAACCCGGACAATAACGTTTTATGGTGTGATCCACCATGCCACGTCCTGCAACGACCGTTCCAACTACATAGAAGAGCGGAGAAGAGCGTCCGAGTTGACACGATTGGGCGCGAGCGAGAAAGTTCTAGGCTGTATTCGTCGAGGGGTGCGCTAATTGCCTTTCATCGGCGGCCGGCAGCCCCCACCTTTCAAGAACGGCATCTCCATGCTCGACGCAACACTGCAGCAACTCGACTTCATGAACTGCGACCTCCAAAGATGCATGGAGTCATGCACTTGGGAGCCGGGCAGACGCAACATGTGGGTTTCCAAAATGTTTTAGTCTCCAAACCGGGCTGAAGCAAATGGAGACTCTTCATCGACCTGCGCCAAGTAAGCAATTACTGCAAGGAGCACAAGCTATCATACAAGACATTAAAAAGCCTCACGAATCTGACGTGCACCGGCGAATGGATGGTTTCTTTCGAATGTAGTTCTTCGACCAACTCTCCACGCTAGGCATACGGGAGAAAGACTTGGACTTCTTCACGGTGAACTAAAGCGGGACGCTTGAATGACTAGCTAGTCTACCGATGGGATGGTTGTGCAACAGTTCTTATTCTTATCGTCCAACATAAGTTTCCATGAGGCACCTGCGAGACCCACTCCAAAACCCCGCAGCGAACACCGCCAACCGTCAACCTATGGATCTGCAGCCAACGCTACCCAAGCCATCCCGAGGCATCCTACCAACTCAAAAATGAGGGGCGTTTGACTACTTCCGTATATGGACAATTTCTTTTTTCCGCAAAAAGTAAAGAAGTAACACCACAGCTCCGCGCAGGAGTCACTTCACTACTCGACAACCTCGGACTAGGACGCAACCCCAAGAGAGGACATTGGGAACCTCCACAAATCTGCCAGCACCTCGGCCTTAAAATCAGCACCAACATCTTCGCTTTCCGAGCCCTAACTTCGAAACTACACGCCATCTCAACCCTGTCCCGGATCCTATTGCGACGCTCTACACGCGATGCCCGATGGCTACCGGCCCGGCAGCTTGCGGTGCTCGCCGGAAAAGCGCAACACCGCTACCTCGCCATCCATGCAGCACGTGTCTACCTCCGTGAACTGAACAACGTACTCGCTACGTGAACAAGATGAGAAGAACGAGCGAAACTCACCTATCAGTTGCGACGAGACATCCAATGGTGGACACAAATTCCCTCCGCCAACAACGGCCCCTCCATTTCTCCACCATTGAGACCGCCTACCTACACTGCGGCAGCTCATGTTACGGCTGGGAGCATGTCTAAATGAGCAGTTGGTAGCACGGAGTTTTTGGCCGCTATCAGATCAAGAACGTCACACCACATGGAAGGAGCCGAAAGCCGCGCGACTCGCCACTCTTAAATTCCTTCCGCTTTTGCGCGACCGCAAAGTACTCTTACACGAGCACAACCAAGCAGTGGTGGCGGTGCTCAGCCACTCTACGTCATGGTCACCGGCTATGATGGACGAACTCCAAAAACTCGGGAAGCTCATCGACGCCAACGACATCAACATGTGCGCACGACATATTCGATCCGCGGCGAGCGTCTAGGCCGGCAAGCTCAGCCGAGAAACAAACATAGACAATTAGCAGCTCGCCCCCCGCATTTTCACTTACTTGAATTCGCTGCGGGGACCACACTCCATCGACATATTCGCCACAAAAGGCAACGCGCATCTCCCCTGCTACGACTCCCGCTAACGAGACCCGGACTGCGAGGGTGTGGACTGCCTCTATTAGCTGACAAGCTTTGGACCTCGGAGACCAAGTGGTAATGCAGCCCTCCATGGACGTTCCTACATGATCTCGTCCGAAATTTACGCCAATCTGGCGCCACAACCACAGTCCTCACGCCATATTGTCCACCTAAACAATGGCACCAATGTTGAAGGTGGGGGTTCATCTCGGGCCGTGACACGCCTACATACCATGATCGGACTCACCGGGTATCGAACCCGCGACCTTTTGCGTATTAGGCGTGCGCTTTACCGGCTCACCGAAAAAGCATAGTTTACATATGTGGCCACATACCACATATGTACCAAACTACGACACCGACTATTGAGAAAGCCAGCGGGCGAGCAAATACTATACCCCCCCCCCCCCCCCCCCCCCCCCCCACACACACACACTCGATATGCACTCTTTCCGGTCAAGCGCGGAGCGTACATGGGCGTAGGATCGCCCGGCTGGAGCGTCACGACGATTTGCGTACCACGCCGTCATGGATTTACCGGACAAGAGGGTCATTACACCCAGCCGCGGTCACCCGTCCGTCCACTCTTCACCCCCGCCGCGCCAGGACGAGAACGGACAACATCACCCATGCGCCCGTCAAATACCGTTTTATCGAGGCTAGGAACTTTGGCAAGCCTCGATGCGCAACCACGTCGGAGCACTCGTCGGCACGGATGACTTTGCTGACCTCGTGCTCGACGTCGTAACCGGCTCACTCGCTACCACCATCTACGCCAAATGAGGCACCGTAATGCGTCGTTTAATCGTCCTTTTTCCGACGAGGATGGCATTACTCCGCTACATACGACCGCGGCCGACATGCTACTATTCACGGCAGGGCTTGCCCGATGTAGCACCGTCGCAGCCAACAACCCGCAACCTTACTTTTTCAGCATTAACCAATTTCTCGATACCACGAGAAGGAGCATGTGGCGTTGGGCCCACTACTAATCGACGAGCGTTGTGGCCTCGTTATGCAACAACAACCCATCACCGGCCCGAACGTTTGCATCCCAATCTGAGCAACCACCGTACAAAAAAATACTACAACACGCCCACCGTCAATATTGCATCGCGTTAATCTTACAACCGGACAACCTCGTACACTTCAAGACCTTCCGCAAGATACTTGTAGTATCCACCAACTAATGTTAAAAACCCCTAAACCCGTGGAAACGGGAGTGCGCTGCCACGTGGACGATATCGTAATCGACCAAGCGGGAGGAAACATACTCTGATTCTTACGCAAAGCAAAGGGGGATCAACGGAGGACCACGGCCGACAAGCCGCTACTACCATCCCGATATCAACAGTACCGCTACTCGCGGATCTACTCGAGACGTTCTCTGCATGACGCACCAACTATTGCTCCCACTTCTGCGACGGACCCAAATCATCGGGCTTTTTGGGCCATCGCACGTGACGAGACAACTCACGCATGGACAACAGGGACCCTCACGTAGTCGTTTCGGGAGGCGTGCATCGCCATTTGCGCCCCCCCCCCCCCCCCCCCCCCCCCCCCCCCCCCCCCCCAACACACACACAAACACACAACTCAAGTGGACATCGTATAGCGTACGGAAGGGCGCGGCGTCCGCCGCCGCATGCATCGGCGCACCATACCACGATTACTATACCACAATTCGCTACATGGACGGGTGGTCGAAGATCAACGACGTCGTCACCGGTAAATACATCGATCGTCCCATGAGTGCAACACCGGTTGCCTGATTTTTCATCGGATGGCTACTCGCCATATATACCACCGGTTCAGTAGACTAACCTTCGACCGTCTACCGTTTGTTAGGTGGCATAATTTTGACTCCATGTCGCTGCATTATTATATTGGTAAATGACCACAACCTCTCCCAAACAACCCAATTGATTCGTGTCAAATAGACACCCCTCGCAAATGCCATCCGCACCATTGGCCAGGTACCGAAGTCGACATCCTCCCCATCGGCATGAGCCGCACGGATACACCGCTCTCATCCACCATCGCAAGTCTCACCTCTATGCTCACCCTCCGCACTGACCCTCAAGACAAACTCATCTCCAAAGCACGACCCGACACGTCTCGCGTCCTTGCAAAACTCCGCACGCACACTGTCCAATGGCTACATCATCTCCTACTTGTATACCGCATCAAATCCCGCACGAACTCTCGCCGCGCCTCAACACACTGCACCTTCGCACGCCCCTAATTGCACGCCGCCATCACCTCGTATCGCACACTCCCCGGGGGGAGTAAAACCCCCGAAGACCCTTGGAGAGGTTGGATTTATGTGGTTAACGGTCTAGCCCTGACTTGTAAGCTTCATGTATGGCATAGTCGGGAGGGCTCCGAGACAGCAACCGGCGCATTCGGTAATTGTTGTAAAGCGGCGCATACGGTACATGTTGTAAACAATTTCAATTTCAATTTCAATTTATCGGTAAATATTGGGGCTTAGCGGTTAGTCAAGGTACTATGTTGAATCCGCCTAAGGCAAGGCGCGGAGGAAGA
Organism: Tetraselmis chui; assembly: GCA_026401115.1. Classification (NCBI taxonomy): domain Eukaryota; kingdom Viridiplantae; phylum Chlorophyta; class Chlorodendrophyceae; order Chlorodendrales; family Chlorodendraceae; genus Tetraselmis; species Tetraselmis chui. The sequence goes on from JAPMLY010001159.1 coordinate 77,911, forward strand.
GCGTCACAAGCGAAGTAAAATGTCCGCGGCGAACGCCCATATGCTTTACATATAGTAAGGCAATTCCCGTAGCTGGTAGCAGCCACCTTCTGCCTTTGCGCTCGCCAATATCAGCTCGCGCAACCCAACCACCCTTATTCCCTTATCAAGCTCTGATGAACAGATGAAGTAAGATCTCTGAATATGATATAAGCGTCTGAGTACCTGTTTATCCAAAATATAATCAAACTGTTATCTTTGGCATAGTCTGAGTGCCAGTACGTAAATCCCCCTATCCAAATAAAAACGTAATATAAAGCAGTAGTATTTACTACAACTCGTGGTACATGTACGGGTACCTGACAGCAGGTAGAGTTCTGATGTATCGGCACCACTTCAGTCCTTGTACATAGTCGCTCAATATATAGTACCTAACGGAGAGCGGTCAATAATAACAAAAATAATGATAGTAGTATTTCTTTACCCGGCATCCATGCCGTGTGAAATCCGGGCCCGCGAAAACGCACAGCAACATAGCTAAGGATTGCGTTTTAGTCGCTGGCGCAGCAGTGCTTGGCATTCGAATGAACCCCACGCTCAGCAGCAATTCACGTCCGGCGCCAGTGACACACCCTCTGGACGCACATACATGTGCCTGCGGACAGAGGAAAACCCAGGGGTGTATAGCGCTACTTCCAAAGTTACTCGTGGCGCGGTAAATATGCTGGAGCAGCCGGCGCCTGTCCCAAAGCGGTAAGTGAAAGCAATATATAAGCGTGCAGGGTACCTTCCCCCGTACAACCGACGTTTGTGGCGCGGCGTTTTTTTGTTTTTTTTTTGTGCTATCGCCCGGCCGAGCACATTCATCTGTACCATTAATCCGTTCAGGCACCTGGGCCAGCATTCTTCAACACGCCCTGCAACAGTAGCTTGCACGCAGTAGCCACCTATCCTGTCGACTCGTTTTGCCTGCTTTTCACACATCAGTGAGACCATAAGGCGTACTTTGTTAACGATCGGCCCGGTATTTCTTGCAAAAGAGTGCGAACGTGTGTACGACGCGGCAGCTTTATTAGGGCGGGCAGGGTACATATGGCAATGCGGACTATTTATTTTCCACTTAGACCCGCCCCCGTGGTCTCCTCTCAGGAGAGTACTCAACACACTCAACACGACTGATTTCCCCCCCCGCCGTGCGCTTTCAGGGGCGGGCCGGGTGGGTTGCTTCCCCAGATGGGACTATGGAGCCTCAGGTGCGACGGCAGCGACTCCGCTCGACAAGATAACCTCTTAGCAGCACCCGATGTATATTATAACTCGGCATCCCATCCTAACATCTACCCCCCTAACACGTCCACAACCTACCCAGTGATAAATACGAAACGCTACTTTATCGGACGTATACCAATTCTGTAATGTATCCCTACTTCTTCGCAGTGGATGTCGGGGGCTGGGCTGCTTGTCGCCGTCCAAGTCGAGAGAGGCATCAGTGGCCCGAGCAGCAGGGGCGAGGGGCTGTTCGGAGGAGGGCCTACTGAAGTTGGAGGAGTCAACCGTTTTCGGCGCCTCGACGGCGGTAAACAGCTCGCACGAGCACAGCATCAGGCGACAGTCACGGGAAGGGACGGCACGGGCGGAGGAACTGGCCGTGACGGAGGTGTCGTCCTTCTCGTCGCCCTCGTCGTCGTCGGAGGCCGGCGGAGGGGTGAGCCCGACGTCGCCGACGACCATCCACTACAAAGTGATAGCGGTGACGGAAGAAGGAAAGGAGGTGGAAGCGCTGCACATTAGACGTCCGTCGCCGTCTCACCCTCGACGTAAGCCGTTCATCGATAAGGACTCCCCAGCGTCGGAGGCGGGTCGGTTCGTGACGGGGCTGCCGGAGTGGTCTCACCTCGAAGCACGAGGGGCACCGAAGGGGGGGGCGGAGCAGCAGGGGAGGTGGGAGGCGGAGCAGGCGGCGGTGGGTGGGGGCATGGTACAGGAGGAGGAGAGTGCAGACCGAGCTGATGTGCATGGTGGGCGTGAGGTGAGTAGGGGGAGAAGTGGGGTGGATTTGGATGATGTGCAACCCGAGCCGTCCACCTCGTGGCCCTCTTCTCCACCGCGCTCCATCTCGCCCACACTACACAACCACTCACGAGTCAGTCGAGCGGAGCATAGGCACGGGGGAGATGGGGAGCAGCGCAGGCCAACGACGGCAGATACTACGGCCCCATCCACCTCCTCCACCATCAGGAGCTACGCCTCCCCCGCTGCCACTCCATACACCGACAACCCCACCCGCCTTCTGGGCGCCTCTGCCTCGCGCAAGGGCTCTGCCACGGGCGATGACACCAAGCCATCGCATCACCCGCAGCGCGCATGGCTGCTACAACAAGGCCACTCAGTCCCTACTGTGGACCCGATGAGGGACGTCACGTCGGACTACAGCAGCAGACGGTTCCGTTCACTGCTGCAGGGCTACGCGATGGCGACGCAGCTAAGCCGGCCCACATCAGAGCGCCTCCCACTGTGGCAGTCCGAACCGCAGCAGCAGGAGCAACACCACGCACTTTTGCGCCCCTCCTCTGTGCCTACATTGGGGCATCAGGAGCACATCCACCGCATGCTCACCGCCAGCATTGACACCGCGCTCAAGGTCAGCGGGCTGACGGCAGCGCCACCTCTGCCACCTCCCGAGCCACGGGCAGCCCTGGCTCCGCTCAGGCCGCGTCGCAACAAGTCATCAATGGCCGCTGCCTCCTCTCTTGCAGACGACCAAGTGGCGCAGCTGAGGGAGGTGATGACTCGCCCCCCGACCGCTAATCACCACCACCATGTGCTTGCGCCCCTGACGCAGCATTCGGCCGGGCAAGGTGGGCTCAAGCCTGCGGCCCCGCGCTTGCTGGTGCCAGTGAACACCGAGGTAGAGGTTGTTCCTGGCGGTGGTAAGCAGCATCGAGCCGGAGTGGGGAAGCTACTGCGCCCGCTGAAACCGCCGCACCTGCTGGCGCCCGTGAACTCGGAGGTGTCGCTAGAGATGGAGTCACGGTGATAGCAGCGGAGGCAGATGTGCAACTGTTCATCTTGACTAACCTCGTCGTGTTGTTGCTGCCTGGCGAATGGAGTCCTTACTTTAGTCCTTAATGCTAACTCCACACAAGTCGTTGTGTAGCCTTTATACTTTCTAGATGCTGAGTAGGATCACACAACTACACAATAAGTTATGGATGAGACGTGTAAACATGCGTTATCCAATTTACTGCGGTTTATGACAAATGTTTACTTGTGTGTAATGGGTGGGTGGCCTGCTGCATGTTTGCAGACGACAAAAGATTTGCGCGCTTGTACACGGTTCCATGTTTTCCTATATTTTAAGCAATGCTTTAAAGTGAAAAATAATTGTTTTAAGGGCACAACACATTTATGGTTCGACGCGCCTTTCTTCCACATGCGCCCCACGCAATTGAAAAGCTGGCGAGTTGCGCGTTCATCCATTCCAAACCATACGAACATATTCGGACATACGCACGAATGAACCAACGAACGAGCTTTGGAATTCGTTCGCAGCCAATCCGAGGATGTAAGGATCCTTATCGCAGCCATTACATGTGAAAATGCCAAGAGAATAACTACCCTCTTCCCATGAAGTCCGTTACTAGCGGAACGCATTTAATTACCCGCCATGCACTGCCGCGATGGCCATGCAACTCGATCGGTAGGTAGAGCAATGATTTTCGAACAACGCACCACGGGGCAATGTTCACTGATGTGAGCACGTCTATCGGCACGCCCCAATTATTGTGGGCACACACGTTGGATTTGCGGCCCATATTTTGCAGGCCGAAATGCGTGCATGTGCAGGTTATGCACGCCTCTATGCCTGGCTCGGTACACGTAGTGTCGCGACAAGCCGGGAGACTACTTGGCACTGGGTATTAAGTATGTGTGCACAATTGCACGAGTATCCGCCGATTGTGTTGCGCCCGGCCGTCTACACAGCGGCGACACCGAGAATGGCATGTCGTGCATTCTTGCCATGTGCCCGAAAATACAACCAAGGCGCACGGGCTAGGGACCTATTGGGCTTGAGGGGCGGTTGACTTGGAGTGTAAGCACCCTGGCGCGCGGATCGTTGGCCTTAAAAACTTGCGCATCGCCGGGCGTGAAAAATAGCGGGGAGCTTTCGAAGTACCCTAGCACGGGCCTTTATATGGCCGGCGGCAAATGGCACGGCACCATGCCATCATGGGGCATGAAATGGACAACGCCATGAATAGATGAAATATAAAGCGCTGATTGTTGAGCGCATTGGCGGAGCGGGTATGCGGGTACCACCTGTCTAGGGGTTGCTAGTCCCGCGCGAATGTGGCAGATTTTGAAACCCTAACAACATTAGTTGGTTGTACGAGGGCCTGGATGGCATCGGACGGCAGATTTGACGCGAAAACCGGCCGGTAGTCGTAAATTAACTCGACAACTCCCATGGAAGTGGGAGAAGGGCTTCTATTTGCAACTTAGTTTGCTCGAATCGGACACCGTACGGCAAAGTCATGCTTTTTTAAGCCTCCCAAACTGTGGGTTTCCGGCCCCAATCCCACCCACGTCAAGCATCGTAACGGCACATGC
>JAPMLY010001159.1:87500-95000 GCA_026401115.1 Tetraselmis chui
CTCGGCGGGCGCAACCCCCTCCCACACGATAGCGTTTTCTGAGTCTTTAGTTATGACGTTTGGCCGTGCCGAGCTGACCTCATAGCCACCGCCTGATAGATTTCTTAACCCGGGCCTTCTTCTCGCAGCACCGTCCTCGTCTCAGCTGACAGGCTGGGCAAGATTGGAGCCGACTCAGGATGCCTGCCTTAGCTCGCCTCCTGCTCGCCTCCACGTTCCTACAACTGGCTGTGGAAGGAGCGCTGTACAGTAGGCTTAAGGACGAGGACGTCACAGTCACGGTCCGTCAGACGAGGTCGCTGCTGGGCGGGGAGGATGCGGGCGCGACAGGGCGTGCTGAGGTGTCACGACAGCTGTCATCGGAACAGGTGGCACCGGAGCTACGCGCCTCGCCGCACGACCTCGGCGCAGACGATTTCCAGGCCGCGCTAGGCCAGATTTCGGACGACGGTAAGACTATGGCGCTGGTGGAGCTGTACGCGAGCTGGTGCCCCGCTTGCCAGCACTTCAAGCCGACCTTCGAGAAGGTCGCGGCTTTCTTCAACGGGGCCGACGACTCACCCGAACCGGCCGTTTACGTAGCGCGCGTGGACTGCGCGGTGGAGGTGCGCGCTACGTAGGAGGTCTCGAGTCGCACAATATGCCTGTTGGAGCCACAGTTTGGCTGTCCACTTTCTTCACTTAAACCACTTGTCACGCAACTGACAGCAGTTCTTATGGATATCTTTGCTGGCGCAGCAACAACCCTCTCCGTGGCACGCGCATACTCTGTTTAACACATGTAGACACACACACACACACACACACACACACACACACACACACACACACACAATCACACACACATGCAGACGCATAGAAACGCACGCGCACGCACCCACACAGAAAAGCACACATATACCCAAAGTCGCTCTCTCTCTCTCTCTCTCTCTCTCTCTCTCTCTCTCTCTCTCTCTCTCTCTCTCTCTCTCTCTCTCTCTCTCTCTCTCTCTCTCTCTCTCTCCCTCTCCCTCTCCTCTCTCTCTCTCTCTCTCTCTCTCTCTCTCTCTCTCTCTCTCTCTCTCTCTCTCTCTCTCTCTCTCTCTCTCTCTCTCTCTCGCACGCACACACACACACACACACAGGAACACACATACACACACAAACACAAGAACCCCCCCCCCCCAACACATACACGCGCACGCTCACACATACAGACCCTATCTTCTTGGCACAGTTAAGGATTGACGGTTTCCTTTGCCCCACCTCTTCGACCGCAGGAGAATCATGCGCGGGTGTGCAGCACGTTTACAGAGTTGAAGGGCTTCCCAACAATGATGTTTGGGCTGCCAAGTGAAGTGGCTGCTGGGAAGGGGAAACCCATCGATACGCGGTCACGCAGTGTGGAGGGCATTGTGGCTTGGGTCACCAAAGAGACGGGCAAGTGCGTATTGACCCCGTCATGGCCAATCCTGCAAACTTGTGCAGCTACTTGACAGGAAGCGCATAAGAAATATCAATCAATAAACGTGTATGCACACAACAATCGGCTCTTGCTCTGCCCCCCCCCCCCCCCCCCCGGTTTATATCTGACCACCAGCGTAAAATGATGCTCTGTATCCACACGCAACATTGAGCGATGCCAATGTCTTATGAACTTGGGACTGTCATGCACTTCATGCCATGGCGACAAGTTGCAAATACCCAACTCGCCATTGCGTCACCTCGTCTTTGAGTCCTTTGCCATTCCGATGGATAGAATTGGTTTTCTCACCAGGCATTGTGATATGTATGTTTCTTTATGTTGTGGTGCTGTGTGTGCAGAGATTACGCATATGATGAGGCCGCGCTCTACGCTAATAGCGATAAGGCCAGCAAGGATGAAGCGCCGGACACAGCGGCGACAGTAGACGTTTCCCATTTCGAAAACGACGCGCTATTTGTATCCCGGGTTGGCGCCATCCCGGGGCGGCTGCAGAGCGCCGTGGACACGCAGGATGTGCAGTCCGCGACGCTGCAGGGCATCAACCACATCATCACCTCCCCAGGCCTGCTGGCCCCCCCTGGCGCCCGCGATGCGCTGCGTGGCTGGGTCAGTCTACTGTCTGCCTCGCACCCCGTCAAAATGTGCGCCTCCACACCTTCCCGCTCACCTAAACAAACCAGGGCTTTTAGTGCCTCCCCTGTTTGATGCAATGGGTCGCAGCGCCGCTGCTACTTGACTAGCACTGGAGAGCAGACGCTAGGCTGACGGTCAGAGGGGAGGAGGGCATTGTGACGCACAGCACGCCACCTCTCAGGGATATAATTGCGGTGATGGGATTGACTGGATGGGTGAGGGGCGGCGATAGGATGGTAGCATGTTGCTGATGCGCGGGGTTTGGGCAGATTGTCTTAAAACACCGCGCTCAACTGAGGCAGGTGAATGGGTATGCAGGGATGAGGCCAGATTGGTGTCCTGAGTGAGGAATGGCTTCTGTGACATGCAGGTGCCGCGCCGGCAGCACGGAACTGGCCAAGCGGTTTGAGCAGGTCAGTTGCGTGCTTTGTCTTTGTCAATCCGCTGCAGTAGTCATTCTGTCTTTGTAGTCGTCCCTCCTCTTGTTTGTTATCTTATTATTTCATGTGGATATTTCAGTTTTATTCTCGTGCATCTTTGCTTATATTTGGCTACTGAAAGTTTGAGTGTAGGTTGTGATCTGTATGTGATTTCCTTGTCCTGATAAGGACCTATCTACTATTCACAGGACACACACACACACACACACACACACACACACACACACACACACACACACGCACACACACACACACACACACACTGAAGCACAAGGAATAGGGACATCTTCGACTTCTGTAGGACTGTCTTTTTACTATGGTACTCAATGATTGGCGCTATCTACAACCGGTCTCTGCTTACCACTCTGCATGGTATCTAATGCTATCTGTGTGCTATTCCTTCTACTAGACTTTCGATTTTATCGTTTTAATTTCTGACCCCGAGTTCATTTGGGGCTACTAGGCACATCCCATGCATAGAACAGGATTGTCTTATGATACTCAATCCACAAATCTATAAATGGATGAAGGGCTTATGGGTCTAGGTCAGTTGCAACGCTATCTAGTATGGCTCCACACACAGACACACACACAGACACCCACACACATTGGGTTGCGCGTGTGTAGGTTTGGCCTCCGGGGAGTGAGCCGTCGCGCAGTTTGAGCAGTTTCCGCGTCTGCGGGCGAGACGCGGCGTCTTTGCCCTGGCACGGCTGCCGAGGCTCGTTGCCCCACACGCGCGGCTTCACCTGTGGCGTCTGGTCGCTGCTGCACAGCACTGCCGCCAACCTGCCGGAGGACGGTGGCACATACTGGTGCGATGAATGAAACCATCCCACCCTCTATGTTTTTTTCTGCATACACAGACAATGGTAATCAAATTTGATAAATAGAGGAAATGTTCATATGGAAACGGCGTTACTCTATCATGTTTATACGTTCGGATACTACTTTAAGGATGATGCAAAGACGAATGTGGCAATGGCTCTATTCTTCGTTTGTTCCGAGTGAGATGAAGTGAAAGGTATCAGTCGAGTGACGAATGCGAAGGAGTGTCCCACAACATTAAACTCAGTTTGATTTTGTCACTCGTAACACAATCAATATAAGTGTCATCGACCTCTTGATTGCTCTCTGCTTCGTTGTTATATGGTCGAAATACGGCGCGAGCCTAGAGGCAACAGAGAGACTTTATTAAGGAAGTTGAGGCCTTCGTTTCGATTGGAGTCGCTCCGCACGTTTCTGCAGCGGTCGGCTGAAGTGGGTGTTGGGTTGATTGTGCCGCAGGATATCCGCCGTTCGCGGCTACATCAGCCACTTTTTCCAGTGCTCCGACTGCTCCCGCCACTTCACAGCGCGTATTGATAAGCCGGACGCAGCGTTGGTGACCAGTCGCCGAGACGCTGTCATGTGGATCTGGTCTGTGCACAACGAGGTGACCTCCCCCCCCCCCCCCCCCCCCCCCCCTCCAAAACACCCCCCCCCCCTCTCTGCTACACGTATACGCACACGTGTATGCGTATCCATACATGCGAATGCATAGACATGCATAAGCACGCATACACACACACACACACACACACACACACACACACACACACACACACACACACACAGATAGAGCACGCACGCACGGATAGAGCTTATAAACAACATTCCCCCGGCACGCCGAATTCACTCAAGCGTTTTGTAAGGACACCTCAGGCAGCTTGGTACAGCTCAGAGGGCGCTTCCATTCTAAAATTCCGTCTGTAAAAATTCTAGTTCTTTGTCGCGTATTTCAATCCTTCTCATGTTCAGTTTAGGGCATTTATTTCCTTTCTCGTTGTTATTGTCAGTGTTAGTATTGTAAGGGCTAAGATCACTCCTACTAGAGTGGTGCAACGCATGAGGTTGGCATTGCTTTAGCCATGGGCTATGCTAGTTCCAACCGTAAACTTTGACGTGGTGGGAACATCACCGCTACGCCAATGCTGTGCTGCTTCTGTCTTGCAAAGAATATTTTTGTTTATGTGTAGTCTTTCAGTCCCGTCTCATTGCCACTCGAGACGCATTTCTCTCTATAATGAACCAACATTATTTCATCCGACTTGTTAATCAGCCAACATTTATTGGCTGACTATGAACATCAGCAGCTCATAGGCACTAGTAGTCAGTTACTTCAAGGGCGGGGACATCTCTTTTGTCAAGTTGGCAATGAAGGGATGGATAAAGTATCTCACGTTACTTCACACATTTTGAAACGAAATATGAAGTTTCCGCTGACAGCGCTGCTGTGCCACATGTGTGTTTGTTCACCCCCCCCCCCCCCCCCCCCCCCCCCTGACCTGCCTCCTCCCCCCTTGCACCTACCTCCGCTGCCCATCATCAGGTCAATGCACGGCTCGCGCGCGTAGAGGCAGAGCAAGGCAGCGGTGACCCGCTGTTCCGGAAGTCCCTCTGGCCGCCGCCTGAGCTCTGCCCCGCATGCCACGGCCCCGCCGCAGACCAGGTGCGACAATGTCACTCACGTGCCGCACTCTTTGACGCAAACCGTTGACCCTCCTAATAGGAAATGCAGGAAGATTGTGAATTAAGGAAGGGTAAAAATACGACGACATACGATGCGGACGGATGGATTTGTCTGTCCAGGCTGCTAGCGTGGCGGACTGGGAGGAGGATGCGGTGTATGCCTTTCTTCTGCAGTTTTACAACGCCCCTCGTGCCGGTCGCGCTCGCGGTAGCATGGCGGAGCTGCAGGAGCGGCTGCTGCCGTCGCCGGCGTCGCACCGGGAGGAGGGGGGACGGGGGGAGAAGCTGCCCCTCAGCCAACAGTTTGCGGCAGCACCTGACCCCGTGACACCGAGGTAATGCGCCAATCCATCCCCTCCCCTGCCATTGTCCGCGCCCCATACTGTGGCTATTCCTTTCTACATAACTAGACACGGGCTGAATACTCATCCCTTGATTCGAACGAAGATTCAAAGCAGCAGTTACTTAGATTCTACGATTATCTTACGCGCCCGTGTATGTGTGTGCGCGTGGTTTGTAGGGTGCACGAGAAGACCGCCCCGCCCCGCACTTCCATAACCCACGATGGCCTCCTCTCCGTCGCGTCCGGCTGCCTGGGGGTGGTTGCTGTGGTCGTGCTCGCAGTCAGGTACGTACTGCTGCTTAAAGAGCACATCCGGAATATGTAAATGATGGAAGGGCTTTAATGCCTTCAGCCTGTTTCCCAGAACAATCCAAGTTACAGAAGCTTCTAGGCGAGCAATTATGTCCTTGAGGTGTTGAGTGTAGCAGAGTAGGAGCTGAGGTACTGCTTGTGATTGTGTGTGGGGGAGGGGGGAGTGGTCAGTGTGGGGAGTCAGCTTATTTGAGGCTGGGTGTGGTTGCGGTTCAGGTGTCAGGGCGCTGTTACGGGTGGGCCTCACTCGCGCAGGGGTCGCGTGGATTCGGAGAGGAGCAAATGACGGGGCGGCCCATGGGGTGGACCTGCTGCCGCGGGCGCATCTCATGGGCAGATACTGCCGTCCTCCTGGGGGTGGGCGGGCATAATAGGGGGACAGGCAGCAGTCGACCCCGACAGCTCCAAAAACGTGTGACACGCGCCGATTGCAGCGCTGCCATGTCGACGTGGAGCTTAGAATGTAGCACACACACGAAAAATAGCACACACACACATACACACACACACACGCACACCCACACACACACACACACACACACTGGTATCGCGACTTTTGCGGGCCCAAAACGGAAAGGACATTTCTCCTTTGCTGCAGTAATTTCGGTAATGGCATCGCACCATTCGTGCTTTGACTGTGTCTCGTGAATTCTGGGAAATAGCTATTCTCAGCCTTTGCAGTGGAACTTGAGGTAGGGGGTGCTGGATGTGTCGGGTTTCATCTTATTTTGGGTGAAAATCGTACTAAACCAATATGGCAAAGTTAACTTGATGGGATGCATTCCGCTATTTCTTCTACTTTAGGTAGCGACATGACACCGTCCGCGCCATGGCACGTGGATTGTAGAGTGGCGTAATTCTTAGCGACGTTGTACGGAGTGATTGGGACGGCTTTCTTATGTGATGCAAGATGCTGGAAGGAGTCGTGCTCTTGTGTGGCAGTGTAATGTTTCTCGATAAGGTCGCAATGTACGGCAAGAGTCTGCACGGGCAGCGCCCAAGCGTCTGCTTGATCCACATGTTTAGTTTTAGGATGAGGATTCGCGAGGCGTCATGCTACAGATTATCAGACTGTTGTGTGCTCCTTGCGGTCGTGTGGATAGGAAACAAAGCGGCGCGATGAGTACATAGAATAGAAGACCCCTTCCTCTCGCTTGAATGATATCACAAACTATCGACGCAGCCAATTTGTAAGGTTTTATCTATGTCTCATCCCGTACAAAAAATTCACGCCAGCAGATACCTGTACCAATAGTATGAAATTTGTGGTTCAAAAGCGTTTGGAGGAGTGTATGTCGCCGTTTTTCCACCATGTGCGAAAGATGAGAAATTGACTGTACACTCTTCCCGTAAAGTCCGTTACTAGCGGCACGCATTTGATTACCCGCCACGCACTCCCGCGATGGCCATGCAACTCGATTGGGGATTAGAGTAATGATTTTCGAACAGCACGCCACGGCGCGTTGTTCACTGACGTGAGCACGTCTATCGGCACGCCCCAATTATTGTGGGCACCCACGTTGGATTTGCGGCCCATATTTTGCATGCCGAAACTCGTGCATGTGTAGGTTATGCACGCCTCTATGCGTGGCTCGGTACACGCAGTGTCGCGACAAGCCGGGAGACTACTCGACATTGGGTACTAAGCATGTGTGCACAATTGCACGAGTATCCGCCGAGTGTGTTGCGCCCGGCCGTCTACACAGCGGCGACACCGAGAATGGCATGTTGTGTGCACTAGGTTTTCTTGCCACGTGCCCGAAAATACAACCAAGGAGCACGGCCTAGGGACCTAT